>PVLA01004425.1:0-177119 GCA_004027455.1 Hydrochoerus hydrochaeris
CTGAATTCACAAATTCAAACCGGCCAGCAGAACCACCCAGCCCAAACTCATTCCCACTGCCACTCACAGGAATCACAGCAGCGCCAAGGTCAGGAGTTGGTGAGCCCAACAGAGAGCAGAGCCAGCAAAGGGACATTCATTAATCCACAGTCAGTGCTGGGAATGAGACCCCCCCCACACGGGAAGGGCATGACCAAATGGGCAACATGTTGGAATCTGGCAAGAAGAGCCTGAACTGGGAGTGACAGTGACTCCAGTTGGTTACTCCCTCCCCAGAGCAGATTTGTGGGATTTGCCTGGACTGGGCCATGCCCCTGGCCAGGAACCAATGAGCCATCCCAAATCAATTCCCTGTGCCTAGCAAGCACTAACCAGGTGAAGGCCACTGAAGTTTGGCTGGCCCAGTGGGGAGGGGCAGGCATAGGCAGCCGCTGCTTACATCTCAGTGACAAGAGCAGTCAGGAGAGGGTGGAGGTTCCTTGACAGTGTGCTTTGGAGGAAACGTGGCCAACAGGGAAGGGGGCTGGGACCTGAACTGTAACCTGTGTGGAGGAAGCCAGGGCCATGACAGGAGAGAGGGGCAGGAGGAGGACCCCAGCCCAGAACCCTGAGAGCACTGATCCAGGAGAGGGAAAAACAAGGGAGACTGAGGGCAGCAAACACACAAAATCAGACATGGCTTGAATGTCAGACATTAAGAGATATCTTTGGGACCTTGTAGATGAGCTCAAAACTGAAATATTAAATCAGGTAAAACAAGATATGAGTAGAGTAATAAAAGAAATGCTAAGCATCTCTCAGGAAGACATAGACAGAAGAAGGGAGGAACACAAATAAAGGAGAGAAACATTCAATAAAGAATATAAAGAAAATATAGAATACATGATGCAGATTCAAAGAGACTACCAGGAAATTAAAAATGCAAATGAAAGCTGGCAAAACTCCTTAAAAGAAACTAAAGATAGACTATCAAAACTTGAAGACAAGTTTGCAATGTGTGATCATGAAAGGAAAGATCTTTTAAAAATAACAAGGAAAAAGGCAGGAACAATACAAAGGCTAGAAGACAACAAGAGAATCTACAATTTAAGAATAAGAAATGTGAACGAATAAGCAGGAATACAAATAGGTGAATTACAAATGCTATTCACAGAAATAATTAAGAAAAACTTCTCAAGCAAGGGAAAAGAAAATGACATTTGGTAATGTGAGGCATACAGAATTCCAGCCACCTACAACCAAAACAAAGCTACACCCAGACATATAATAATCAATATACCAGAAATTCAATAGAAAGACAGAATATTAAAAGCCATCAGAGAAAAGAAACAGATAACCTATAAAGGTAAGCCCATCAAGATCATGGCAGACTTCTCAATACAGACCATCAGATCAAGAAGAGCTTGGAGCAAAGTATTCCAAGCCCTGAAAGAAGATAACATGCAGCCCAGACTGATGTACCCTGCAAAGCTGTCACTAGAAATTAATGGAGAAACAAGATGCTCCCATGACAAAGAGGAACTGGGGGAGTTTGTGACCACCAATCCAACCCTACAGAGAATACTGAAGGACATTTTAGAGAGAGAAAAAAAAATACTGGGATTTTAGGAACAGTGGCAGAAAGGCCTCAATAAGTGGGGCAGGCAGTAGAATGAAGGAGAAAACTAGACAAACAAAGGCAGAATAATGGCATAGCAGAAATGAGGCAGAGAAGGATAACTAGAATCTCTAACATAGATGGCCTTGATACACTATATTGTTAGTGGTGCACCAGGATTTAAAACCCACATTACTCACACTACTCTGCTTAAATGTTTTATATTCTGCTCCAGTCATTCTACCTGTACTAGATTTGAGGGCACAGGCAGTAATCCCAAAAATAACAGGATATGGTATGGTAATCATCCTTAATTTCCTATTAAGTTAATCTAAAGCTCTGTAAAATCTACACTGTTTTACCATGACTGATCATAATCAAATCTGGTTTGTTACATCACTGTTTTGTATTGATAGATTTTATCCAAAGCTGTTATGATTGATAGTATCAAGTCTGAGAGTATAGGCAACTGCACTGAAGATGACAAGATTCACTAGAATATCCACTCTGGTTTGATTATTACCTGCCTTTGAAGTTTTATGCTGTGTACAATGTTTCATTTTTACTAATATTGTTATGTACTGCTATATTCAATTATACTGCTACATTCAATTATACCTGATGATATAGACAATTCTATTGAAGATAATAAGAAACAACACAGCAATCATTGTAGATCACCTTGTACTGTGGTTTTATATCAATTTTTGGCTTCATGTTTTTATAGGAATTTGTTTTGTTTTGTCTTGCTAAGTTTTATTTTTCCCTCTAATACATAACGGATAGAAATACATGTAGAGATTCATGCATGCATAGCTGTTTACATTTTCACTGTTTGAATATCTATTTTGTATGCTTTAATTTTGTAACTTGAACAACTATTTCTAAGAAGATAATATGTAATTTATCAATTAGTGATGTCTTATTATCTTTTTTTTGAAATTCTGTATTATCTCTACCCTTTACATGCTTTTGTTTCTCTTTAAATAAAAAAAATTTTAAAAAATAAATAAAAGGAGTGAGAATTGCCTGAACTTGACCCTATGCACTGAATTTGAAAAATTAAAAATTAAAATAATTTACCTAAGATACATTAACAAAATCCAACCAGTAATAGTCTCTACCAACTTCTCTTATACTTGACTTTCATTTACTTTAACCTAATATAAAAAAATGTTGTACCTGTATATACAATATGTAATAAAGAGAATAGATCTGATAAATACCAGTTATGTGACATTATGTCAGTATTTGAAAAGTCATGAGTAAAACTGATGTAGTGTAATACAGACATTTAGAAGATGAATAACTCCCTTAAAGCAACATTTACTTTAAACAAAATAATACAGGAAAATTTTAAAGCAGAATATCAAGGTGTTTTGATGTTTCTGTTTTGCTTTTCCTTACTACATTAGCTTCACCACTATAGTTATTATATTTTAAAGGTAAATTCTAAAACTTTAAAACATATCAGTAGAAATTGCAGCATTATGTTTCTCTGAGTTACTGTAGATCTGAGTAGAAAAGAAATTAAATTTGCCCAAGTGATTAAATAGTGTTCAAACTACAGATGATATCTGAACTTTTTTAAACTTCTATTAATTTAATTTATCTCTTGTACACTAAATTCTTTAAGTTAAAGAATTTAGGCAATTTTTGAATCTCCTGTTCTTTTTTTAATTGTAACTTGACTGTTTCTTATTTCCATAAATAATGGTAGTTGAATTTTTTTATTATAAATTATTTGTTATTGGTAATTTGTGTTAAAACACATAAAATGTACAGTTTTGCTCATCATATCAGTACTTTTCAATAGTTTTCACATGTTTACTAAAATTATATTTTGGGCCCAGGTAAAACTATTGCTGATGTAAAATCTCATTGGTCATCTGAATATTGTGCTAGATTATAAGCTGAACTTGAGGCAGGATGCCTTCAAAAGTTTTCAGCCTTCTTAGTGTTTCAATATTTGACCTGGTTATTCTTAACAATGGGTCTTAAGAGGTATTACTCACTTGTTTTATGGGATGAATTCTTATCTCTATTACTATACTATTTAGTTAACTAATTGATATTTCTTTTACAGAAATTTATGGTTTTAATTGCTTTCTTTGGTCTTTGCTTTGTTAAACATAGAACTGCTTGTCAATGATATGTTTGCCTACCAATCCTCTGCACATAAACTCATTAGAAGATACTATTACTATTATTTTTAATGTTCTCCTCCTGAATTTATTAGCACCAATATAGTCTTCTTTATGTGTTTGCTATTCCATGAATGTCTGGTAATCTTATTCATTTTTTCAAAATACCATCCTTTTTAGTATAAACCACTAAAATGATTTGCCTTTTAGTTCCATCTGTCTGGCCCCACGAAAGTTCTCTTCCCTAGGAAGAGACCATTTATGAGCCCAGGCATTAAGAATATAGCTCTGCACTGGTGCTCTTGCCCAGCATATGCAATCCTGTGTTTGTTTCTCAGAACCACAAAAATAAAATAAATAAGACTCTGGGCATGGGTTAGATGCTTTTTTGCAGAATACATTATTATATTTTATAGCACATGATTATAGCACAATAGCCCAAGTAAAGAGTACTTTACTCACTGACTACTGAACCTTTATTTCATTACTAGCCAGATGGTCTTCCAATTTATCTTTAATATTTTCAGTAGAAACTATGATTTCTCCCTCTTAAGGTCTGACTTCAGCCTTTTGGGACTTCCCATGGCATATCTATCATTAATTTATCAAGCAGGGCTTAATTTTAAATCCAACTTCAGTACTTCTTACCTGTGTTTGGCATGTATGTCCATGAGATATGAGGAGGCTGGCTGATATATTTCAATCAAGGATCAATGATAAATTATATAGATTGCTGTCATGTAAGACCGCTTTTCATTTTCCACTCCTTGAATTTACTGAGCTGCTGCAAGAGGCTATCTAAGATCATAAGGGAAAGATCACAGGTGCCCACTGTGTTCCTCTTTCATCCTCAATCTAAAGCCAATATATTTGTACCCATGGAAAGACTTTCTGAACAATTGCAGTATATTTTAGTTTGTTTTATAACATGTTCTGTTTGTAACTTTTTGTTTCCTTTTAATATAAGAATTCCTCATTATCTAAGGATAATGGCTTTCAGGAAAAGGAAAAAGGTCACTAAATATAAGGCCATTTAATGTAAAGACCAAAACATTCAATAGAAAACACAATAAAATTTGTTGGGGAAATTATCTTAAATAAACAAATAAACAAATTTAATTTGTTCCTTGGTAGTCCCTTTTTTGTATCCAGGGTTAATTGTTTTATTTTTTTAATTTTTATTTTTATTAGTACATGTTTTCAGTATGTAATGATTATACTCATTGTAGAGAGTTTGTACCTGTAAATAGCATATATTAATTATTTTTATGTCTCTTTTTCCTACTATCCTTCCCCCCCCCCCTTCTATCTCTTGGTCCCCTTTCCACTTGCAAACCATTTCTCTGTTTCCTATTATCAATTTTTTTATTTTGATGTTTAGTTTAATTATGTTTTTGATTTCTTGTATACAAGAAATCATGCAATATTTGTGCTTATGTGTCTGGTTTATTTCACTATTATGGTCTCAAGTTATATCCTATTTTCCCACAAGTGACTCAAATTTATCTTTCAATATAAGAGTAGTACTTAGTTGTACATAAATATATTTACTTTATCCACTCAACCATTGACAGACATGTAGGCCACTTTTAAGGATTAGCTACTAGGAGTTGTGCTACTATACCCATGCCATGCGTGTATCATTACAATAAAGTGTCTTCAACTTTAATACTGACATGTTGTGCACAAGTTTTTCTTCTGATTTCACCACTGAAAGATCTCTAATACCATTTCCTTAGCATTCATGAAATTTTGCACATTAATTCATAATTTGAGATTTTTAAAAATATGTATTAAATTTGTATATATGATGGTTATTTACAGTACAATATTGAGAAGAAAAATAGTTAACAAAATTTTTACATCTCCTAGCCCAGAGAATTAATATTAGATCAGAAGAAATACTTATGATCTATGATAAGTAATTATTTGGGTATGATAACTTTGACTACTTAATGCAGACAGATATGTTCTCCCATCATAAAGTCTCTGGGAATGAGAAGCACTGTGGTACAGCCTATCAATACAATAAAATGAAGTGGCTTTTTAAAAACTATTTGAATATCTTATCTTTAACTTTGAAGTATCTTGTGAACAAATGTCTTTGCTATATAATAAATTATTTTCTAAATGCCATAAAAATCAGGGATCTCCAATAGTTACTGGTTGAGTAGGCAATGATCATTGAATCATTCTGAGGGTTTTTCTTACATTCTTTTATAAAACTATCTTAAATTGTTAAAAATTATAAGAATTTCAAGTTGTACTCTTTTAAAGTGATGGATTATATTGTCATGAAATTTACACAATTTCTATATGTTACTTACATAATCACATGTTCTTTATTGTGCATTTCATTTATACCAGCACTACTGGCAATCTAAAATACAGAATTACTGGAATGCATCTAGAAAACTTCATGATAAACTTTTTAAATTAAAAAGTGTGAATTATTATTGCTGTCTTTGCTTCCTATATAAAATAAGACTTTCTAATACCAGTCCACTCACATTTTACAAAAGGTCTAATGTTTTATGAGTCTGTCCCATTTTGGATGCTGGTTTTTTGCACATTTTAGGAGACTTGAGATACAACTACACACCATCTCTTTTTTTTTGTCAGAATTTTTTCCCTAATAGAAGTACATGTTTCCTATTGATAGATATTTTCTTATGGATTTGTAAAAGTTCAGCAAAGATCTTAATTAAGTGACTCCATTCTATAAGCAGTTTTACATAGATAAGTTTATTTTATTTATATTTCAGATTTTTCCATTGTATGATCCTACAACTATGTAGAAATAAAGTCTTGAAAAATGTCAAAAGTAGTAATATTTCCCTAATATGTCCTTATTTGTGAAAAGAAGAAATTCAGTTATTCACTTCTATTAGTTCTGAAAGAAATCTGCCATGTTAACAATATATTTACAAATGATTTGAACAGAATACTTTATTCATGTTAAAAATTATAAGCAATACTAATTAAAGTTAAAGAAATTTTATAGTTTTTAATATTTATGCTAATATTAACAATATTAGAATTAAATTAACAATCTAATTTCTAAGTAATTCTAATCTGTGTAAACACTTGGATATGGACTATAAATGGCAATTTGCTATGGTTTTTAGAAAATTCAAATTTGATTATGTTCATTTTTTAAGTAGAGAGGGAAAACTGAACAGTCTTATTCATTAACTTAGATGAGAGAATGATTGATTGATTTCTTAATATTTAAACTGTTCTTCCATGAGTATTAAATTAGCTCTTATGTTGATAGGGTAGCTGTCATGCATAATGCCTAGACAGCTTAAATAACGAATTATTTCATTAAAAGAACTGCAGTATCATCATTGTTATTTGTTATTCATACATATTATGCTAATGATTATCATGTCATATGTTAAGAAGCTTGAATGAAGTCCTTTAATATCAAGCAACAGTTTTGGTAGAGAAAAGTAATGTATAAGCATATAACCTTTAATGAATAGAAGCTGTATAATTTATGATTTTAGAGTATAATTTTTAATTCATGACTCCATCATTTAATTTTTATGTATTCTGGATATATGTATACTTACTTGATACTATTCATTTATGATGATTTATCAATGTAATATTTTGGTCTTCCTTAATTTATTGTCTCAAATGTCACATTCAACTCCCAAACATTTTCTCAGGGCCCAATATTGACCAAATTGTAATAAAGGGTGATCAAACCTGATATCTGAACTATCTGAAGCAAGTTGAAAGACCATAATTACACGACTTGTTTCTTCTCTTTGTTGTATAATTAGGTAATTGAAAAGACACATCCCTAAAATCTCAGATGTTCGAACTAGGCATTCTGACTGGAGGAAGCTATTTGCATAACATTGTGCTAGATATAGAGAGAGGACAACCATCTTTGTCCTTTAAATTTTTAAACTGGAAGGTGGAAAAGGTGAGTCAACAGTTAAACAAAAATAATAATGCGCAAAAAATAAACTATGTATGAAGAAACTATAAATAAATTATTGTCAAAGAATGATAAATCACATTAAATATAAGGAATGAGGAAAAGACTTACAGAGATGTAGACTTTCAAAGTGGGCCTTTAAAGAATTATTGGGGAATGACTTTAAAGTATTCTAATATTTTTTAAAAATTATTTCAAAAAGTAAAGGTATAGTGGTGAATGAATATTAACTAAGAAGGAACTTATCTTTAAAATATGTTTGTTTAGAATGATAGTGCAGCATGTATTATATGATGATTGCTTCACTTGATTTTTTGAGTCTTCATCATTGATATCTAGATAGAAGCAAAACTCTATTACACACTTAACCCTAGAAAACAAATGTTCAAGAGTTAGGCACATAAATTTCTTTCTCAGTACTATTACAATAATCTGCTAGGGTATCTTTTCACAAAGAGAAATTTCTTTTATTATGTCCATATTAAACATAAGGTGTAGATCCCTAAAATAATTAAATAAAATATGTGGTATTCTGATAAGATTCCCATACTCTGTAGTTGTCTGGTATAGCTATATTTCTACTCAGACATTTTTCAAAAATGAAGTATAAAGGTAGAGGTTTAGCAACTCTTTATAAACTACTTTCTAGAAACTTTCTTAAATTTCTTCTGTATAGAGTGATTCACTGAACAGAGTGAGTGATGATTGGACATCATTGTCTTTGCCTCTACACCTCCATCACAACTTACCTAGGAAAGAACCTCATCTAATAGCTAAAAAGAGGAGAGTTAGATCTTGCTGTTGTCTTGGGAGAAGAGTGCAAATGTAAGGGTAGGGGTCTTCAGAGTCATCAAGATTTTCAAATTGTGAGGCTATATTATTTCTATAAGATCCCCCCAAAATGGTCGAACCAGAAGTTTCAAATGACCTCTGTGCTTATTCTTTGTACGCAATCATACTTAGGAAGGATATTAGCAAAGAATGCTGCATGGCGGAGAAAAAGTTTTATCTGCTTGGCTAACAATTACATATCCCACTGTCCACTTTCTGAAGACCACTGGAATGCTGGCTTTGGTAGTACATACACTAAAATTGAAGATTACTGGATTTCCAAATTCATCTTGATTTGAGTGGCTTGCTTTGAAATATCTGAATCAGATCTGTTGGTGTTACAGTTTGAATTTTAAATGTCTCATTGAAAGCTCATGTGTTGAAAACTTCATCCCAGATGAAGGTGCTATTGGAAGCTGGTAGAAACTCTAAAGGGAACTGAGTTGGAGGAAATAACTCACTGGGAGCATGTCTTTGAAGAGTATTTGTCCCAGGGTCTCTCTCTCTCTCTCTCCTCTCTCTCTCTCTCTCTCTCTGTCTCTCTCTCTCTCAGTGCACAGTGAGAGGAACAGCTTTCCAACTGCCACATACTTCCTTCACCATATTGACTGTAGCTCAGAACCAGTGGAGTTCACCAACCATGACTGAAACTTTTTGAAATTGTGAGAAAAAAGTCTTTCCTTTTTTAAGTAGTTTAACACAGGTATTTTATCACAGTAATACAAACCTGACAAACTTGATAGACAACAAAATGTAATGTCATTTGAATATAAACTAATTGATATATAAGTTTGTAACCAAACTTAACATTTACACTATAGCAGAAAGGAAACTTCTATTAAAATAGATTTATTGGTAACAATACATTTCACAAATTACAAAGAAAAACCTTCATTATGTTTTCAAATCCTGACTTTTGTTCCTTGTGAATTTTTTTACTATAGGTTTACCACTTTCTACCCATGGTTTAACTTAAAAAAAACTGTAGGACTCATGTGAAATGTATCATGCTCTTTCACAAGTTGAGTAATACAAATTGTCATTTATGATATTATCAACATTTATAGATAAGCAATTCAAATCACAAAGAGGTTATACAACTTCCAAATCATCACACAAGTGGCAAACCAAGCTTTAGTCTCTAGAATCCATGATCTACCACTCGGTCAGGAGGAGGAACTAGCAAATGAAACTGGGAACCATCACAGTAAAATACCTTACATTTATGTTGGAACAAATGTTGGAAACTTGAAACATTTTCAGAATTTATAATTTAAATCAGAAAATGGCATTTATGGAACATATAATGAACAACACTAAGACTTTTATTATCATAATGAAGTAATAGAAGTGACTTAGAAATAATGGCACATGTATCAATAAAATATACATTAGACATTATCAATCATACAACACAGAGACCATAAGGCAAAGATTTTGAAGGTAATTTTTTTTCCTTATCTCTAGTTGAAAACCTAAGTTTGGATGTGATTTTTAAAAAGTCACATGAACCAACTCCAGCTACCAGGTTCTACATATACCTTTGTAAGTATCTATTCTGGGACACAGCAGAATCCTTTCCATTAGATGAGTCAACATTTTCTGAACACTATCTTTCAATGCCTGTCATTGTAAAGAGAGTCAGGAGCTTTTTCTTCTTAATTATAGCTTATTGTGCATATTTTCAGATAATTAATGTTCAGAACATTATTATTTAACTAATTATTTCTGAAAATAGGACTATTTAATGTATAAAATAATTCTGTACTTTCTTAGAGTCACAGAACACTAAAAATTCATATTGAGTAAACTTTGACTTTACTGAGTAATTTTGAAAACAGTTATTTTGAAAAGAACAAAATTGGGACTCAGAACATATGAATATTGTATACGGAGCATTTTTGATCCATTAATATTCCAGCTCTTGGTCTTAAGATTCTTAGAGATCATGACCTTTTTATTTTCTATTCACCACATGCTTTGAATTGAATATAATATATTATAAATTAATTCAAATCCATTAAACTGCACAATTAGCTGCATATTTTAATGTTTTTCATTAGGTTCTTTTTCCAAAATGGTTCTCAAAGATTTACACATTAAAAGTAAATGAAATGTCCTTGAGGAAGGTTCAGCACCTGGACTTTAGTAAATATTATAAAACAATAATTTTTTTCATCAGTATGGGGAACTAGTTTCAAAAAGCCTGAAGAGTATGAATTAAACGTTCTCTGGGAGAAATACAAAAGGTTAAAATTCATCATTTTAACTGATAGGCCTTCTCCAGGAAAATAAGCGTTGCAAGGAATACAAAATACAGTTTTAATTTTAAAGTTCTCCAAATACATTTTCAAGGGGAAAATATCATTTAATTATTTCTATTGTGAAAAAGCTTTTTTATGATAATTGTTGATTTCACATATAATTGTCCTTAATGAGATATATTATGGAGAATAAATACACTGAAGGAAACAATTTAGCACATTTTTTATTACAAATACAGTGTAACCTGTAAAGAGTTATATTAACTCTTTCATCTTTAACATGCTAAATCTAGTACTTATTTTAGATCTGAGCCTACTTTTCATGAATTAATTTCATGTATAGAATGATATTTTAAAAATTATATTATTTATATCTTTACTTTTCCTCATTTTTAAGGGAAAAAAAGTCAGGAAAAAAAATGGAAAGCCATTAGCAAACTCTTGATTTAATTAAGAAAAAGACAAAAAAGTATAAACAATAAAGTTTGACAATAAGATAAACAATTTTCCTTAATTTCCTTAGTTTGGACTGAGTAATGCCACACAAAATAACTGCTGCCACGCAGAGCTCTGAAATCATCTGTTTAACTTAGAAGAGGAAAGGTTCTCGGCCCAAAAGGAAATATCTAAGGATAGATTACCATAGGCAACAAGAGTCAGAGAACAGTACAGTTCATAGATATTTCTACTGTCACTTTGCCTTTTTGTATCCAGTTTTTAATTTAGAGGCAAAAGGATCCTAGGGGAGATCCATGCAATACATTGCTAGTACACAGTAAAAACACATTTCTGGAAATAGTTACTGAGTTATTGAATGGAAAACAAATATGATTTTAAGGAAAATTAATTTTTAAAAAGCTTATTTTGGTTTTAAAAAAGGAGTCTTGCATATGTTGACAAGTGGGCATGTAAGACCTACAAAAGGCTAGCCAGCAGGGTGGAAATGGGGACCCAAAGCAGAGACTTACTTTCACATAGGTCCATGTTAAACCAAGTGGATATGGAGACTTTTCTTGTGAAAACTGAAAGGAGAGGTAAAGCTTGAGTTTTTGCACAAAAATTTATGCTGATATCAATGAGAAACAGGCAAAGAAAAATTGAGAATACCTCAAGAGGAGGCCCAGACTTTGCGATCAGGAAGTTTTCAAGTGAAGATTGAACTGGATAGACATAGAATGAAAACACAGGTGAGTGTGTGCACATGAAAAAATCCCTAGTTTGTACGAATAGGACTTCTGTACACAAACCAGTTACTAAAGTCAGTACCTATCTAAACTCCATGTTTTTTCTGTATTTTTAATATATTGCTTCCTAGTTTTCTATACTTTATATAAAATGTCAATATTTGAGAGAAATGGAGTTTATTTATCAAGTGCCTAAAGTGAATTTGTTTTCCAATGTTATTTTTATCATAATGTTGTTCTTCAGAGATGACCTTGATTTAAACATTAGTGTCCTTCTGCTGACTGTACCATCTTTGAATGTTTGCTAGCCTCTTTGGAGTGTCTCATCATTAAGCTGTGTACAAAAGTTGGAGGACTATTTCACAAAGTATGTGTAAATCGTCTGGTAGATAAATGTCTGTATTGGCCAGTGTGAAATTCCAACTTCTTGGGCGAGTGATTCAGGAAGATCCCAATTTACAGGACAGCCTGGTCAACTTACAGAGATTTTGTCTCAAAATAGAATGTAAAAAGGGATAGAGATATAGTTCAGCACTCTCAGAATTCAATCCTAGGTGCCACAAAAATAATCTATAAATAAAGTAAAATTATTTATCATAGTTTCTCCCTAATCTCTTAATGTTGTACTCCTTTCAGCTACTTGCTAGATGGATCTGTTTTTATTGTTAAGTTAGGCTTATTAACATGGCACAGCCATTTTTCTAGTTTTCACATTGGAAAAGTTTGGCATATTGCTATGCTTTATTACCATTCAGTTTTGTGTAATCCGAAAGCTGAAGAAGAGAAAGTAACAAGGTCAGTGCTCTCTACTCAACACCCTCAAGCTACTTATCATATCAGCAATTAATTCCCTCTCTTGGATATTATTATACAAAGTCTTCACTGGACATGAAAATAGCATAAAATAAACTTGGAATATTTGCAAATAATAGTAAAAATGCATATATATCTAAGGTCAATTTAGGTTACCTTCTCAGAAATCTTTATTTGTAGCTAATATTTCAATGCAGACCAAAGTAGCCTTAGTTACTGATGTAAGTTAAGTAGTTTTTCTGTTATGAGAAATAATTTTCTTTAAGGTAGTTCAGTACAATAATATCAAGTACGGGACCTAACTAGATTTTAAAAGTGCTTTAGCAAAGGCAATATTAATCACAATAGGTCATTTTTAGTATTTCATGGTCTTTTGTACATATAACTGTACATTCCTAAAATTCTATTTTAATACTATTATGTCTACATATTTAACTTAGTTGCATAGCATATGCTGCTAATGAAGCCAATGGCATGGGTCACATCCTTTCTCAGGTCAATTAGATTTAGTCTGTCCATAGGCTGGTTTTACTCTGTCCATAGATGCTAACTTACTGCAAATTATCCTAAAATTAAATGTCCTCAATTATAAGACAGCCAGGACTGGAAAATATTTGATTCATTTGTTATAATCAGAAAAAAACTCAGTGACTACGTCTGTAGAGGCCAAGTCACTGCAGTCTGACATAAACACATTCCATTATTATTTTAAATTACTTTTATCTGTATAAATCCTTATCTTTTTTTCTCAGATTCTTTTAGGACATATGAGTTCACTGATATTAAAATACTGATTGTTTGAATCTTTTTTTCATTTTTATTCAATCCTTTTAAATTTGAATAACCCAATTACAAAGAAATGAATGGTAATTTGTATTATGGATTTTCTATCTAGATTTAGAACACAAAGAGTTTTCATTTTCATTTCATTTTCATCAGTTGATGAAAGAAAATATTGTTTGAACTTACAGGCCAGTTTTGGTTTTAACATTAAGTTTGATAGCTAATCTGTAGCCCTATGAGCGATGCCAAGTGGTATAATCAGGGTTATGATTTCTGTGGTGGGGGGGTGAGCCTTTAAAACTATGTACGCACTTTTCCTATTAGCCCCTAAAAGTGGGAGTGAACATTTCAAAACAGATTATAAATCATTACAATTAACAACTTTCAAACTGCCCATCCAAAGCAACTGGTTTGACATGCCATCTGTTATTTCTTCTTGAAAACCCTCTAGTCTGTTTAGCTAAGGCAGTCATTTAAAATGATGTTCCCTTTCAAGGTGTGTGATGAGCTGATGTAGACAAGCTTTTTTTTTAATTACTAACAATTTCTGTGATGCAATATAATTTTTTCAGTGTTCAGGGCCCTTTACAAATCAAAAGGAATCCAACTAAAACAGTAATTAATGTCAAATGACTAGTCACAAAAGGCTCTATTTAATTAAAAAGTTTTAATCTTTGATTAAATCTCATCACACATTCTCCCAATTACAAACTGTTGTCTGAAAAAAAGGATGTAACTGGGCACATAGTTTATTGTCTATCTAAAATGACACCTACAAATTATAAAAAAATGGCTATGGTCTCCTTGAAAGTTGAAAATCATTCTTAAGTCATGTTTTTATATTGATTGAGGTTTTCTGCCACTATAGTTGGAATCTATATATTTTAATAAGTGGCATATGAACTGTAAAATAGAAAGAACAAAAAATTTTATGAATTAAAAATCTATTAATAAGAACATTTTGTCCCAGCTATATTTCTTCAAGTTCAGGTTAAATTATAACTTGAGAGCTGTGGTTTACAGTGCATATATGGCCAAGTCCAAGAACCACACTACTCACAACCAGTCCCAAAAATGGCACAGAAATGGCATCAAGAAACCCTGATCACAATCTCTGAAGAGGATAGATCCAAAGTTCCTCAGGAATATGTGCTTTGCCAAGAAGCACAACAAGAAGGGCTACAAGAAGATGAAATCAAACAATGCCAAAGCCATAAGTGCACATGCTGAGGCTCCGAAGGCCCTCCTTAAGTCCAAGGAGGTCAAGCCCAAGATCCCAAAGGGTGCGAACCGCAAGCTCACTCGACTTGCCATTATCGCCCACCCCAAGCTTGGGAAGCCTATTCGTGCTCACATTGCCATGGGTCACAGGCTTTGCCAGCCAAAGGCCGGGCTCCAGCCAAGGCCCAGGCCCCAACTAAGACCCAGCCCTCCAACCAAAACCCAGGCCCCAACCAAGGCCCCAGCTCCATCCAAAGCCCAGGCTCCAACCAAGGCCAAGCCTCCAACCAAGGCCAAGCCTTTAACCAAGGCCCAAGCTCCAGCCAAAGCCCAGGTCCCAACCAAGACCCAGCCTCCAACCAAGTCCAAGGCTCTAACCAAGGCTAAGGCTCCAACCAAGGCCCAGGCCCCATCCAAGGCCAAGGCTCTAACCAAGGCCTAAGCTCCAACCAAGGCGAAGGCTCCAACCAAGGCCTAGGCTCCAACGAAGGCCTAGGCTCCAACCAAGGTGAAGGCTCTAACCAAGGCCAAAGCTCCATACAAGGCCAAGGCTCCAACCAAGGCCAAGGCCCCAACCAAGGCCCCAGCTCCATCTAAGGCCCAGGCTCAGGTTTCTGCTCCAACTTCTGTTCCAGCTCAGGCTCCCAAAGGTATCCAGGCCTCTGTGAAGGCTCCACAGTAAAAGTCTGTTTCTGCGAGGACAGAAGGACTAGTGTGACCCCTGGGCTGCCATCTGGGGGAAGGGGGCTGGTGTCCTCCTGTGTTCTTCATACAAATAAACCTGAGGCAGGAAATAAATAAATAGATAAATAAACAATAACTTTATCCATATAAAATCAATAGAAAAGCTGTGAAAAAACAATATTGGGCCAAGTCATTATGGTATATTTTATGCTTATCATTAGAAATACTTCAAAACCTATGTGCATTTTAAAATTAATATTTTTTCAAATTTTATATTCTAACATATTGTTTCAATTTATATTGCAGTCACTGAGACATTTTAGTGTATATATACATATGTATATAAAATATATGCTACTTGTATTGCAACCCATTGCATTTATTTTATCTTGTAATCACAGTGTTATATTTAATTAAAGGAGTTCTAAGTCTAGATATCAATTTTATTGATTGATACTAAAAATATAACCCTAAATGAACATGAAGAAAGAAGCTTCTTAGCACATTTCTGTGGGTCCTCACTGCCATATGTTCTCTCCATTTTAATGAAAAAGAGCTAAGCCACGTACATCCCAGTAACATAAGACTCAGTCAAGTTTTAATACTATTAATTGGTAATTTTATATTTTGTACATTGCTTGTTTTATTGTTACATTCCAACCTTTGTAGTATTATTTTATTTCATATCCTGCCAATTTTATGCTAATGTTAGGATCCATTGTAGCCTAACTTGTGTTATTTTAACTATTTCAATCATGTTTAAAAGAAAGAAAAAAAGAGGAATTTAAGAAAAACTTGAAAGGAAAATTAAAGTCATTCATTCAGTGCCTATGAATAATATGTGTGCTGCTTAAGGTGTATCATTTAACCCACTAACCAAATTATTAACCATCTCTGTTTTAAATAGAAATCTTACATGGTATATTTATCACTGGGAGTGTGTATACTAAGAGAATTTATAGATATTACTTTTAATATGTTGGTTACCATATGAAATATATTAATGTATGAAACATTATTAAAATACTTTAGCAGAAAATGCTATTGCTTAGGAGAATCTGATATCTCTTTTTTAAATTCTAAGATTGAGTTAATGTCTAAAGGAATAAAATGCCTTCTTGCTTTTCTTTTACAGCAGAGCTAAGTATATGATAAATTAATATAACCCATTTTGAACTATAGCATCAAGTCTTATGTGTATGGCTTACATGAATACAGGAATACGTTACAATTTGTTGAACTGTCACTTCAGTAAAAAATGAAACTAACTCCATAAGAATAATTAAAACTATAAAGCAAATTGAAAGACATAGCATAAAATGAATAAAAAATTAATCATGTCAAGTTTTTAATATATGCCAAAATTGGTAAGCATCTACCTAAGATAAAAATATAATACAAATTCTTACTGAAATTTGATGACTCTTTTGTTAGGAAATTTAACAGATTACTATAATCCTTTTATACTCAATAATTTACTTAATTCTCTAATTCTATAGATAATTTCTGTAGGATGTGCAAAAGAAAACTTCCATGAGATCAGTTAAACAGGCAATGAAGATTTTATTAATGACTATTATAAAAGGGATGATTGAATTCAATTTTACTGAAACAAATAAGAGCGTTCAAATACTAAAGTAAATATATGCAAATGTATATGCTACATACATATATTCCTATTTATTTCTTTATTTATGTTGACATTTGCATCTCTGTATTGATAATCATCTATATCCTAGTGTTTCCAATTCCTCTACGAAACACAGTAGTTCCACTGTGTCCACATTTATATTTCCATTTACAGAGTGTGAAGCGTAGCTCCTATCAGCATAATCCTTCTGCATGTTGCCAATCTTACACTGTTTTCAGGAAACTACACCCACACACAGGGCCCTACACTGACTTGAACCTTTTTGGTTTGAAATTTATATTCGTCTGATGGATTTATGATAGTGCAAAGAAGGAGGGAGGAAAGAAAACAGTAAATGCTTCGTAAGAAAAAGACAAGTTGGACAGATGTGATTTTCTGAGAAAAATTTGGAAATCTTTACTGATTTTCATAAATCTTCACATGACAAAATTTTGAAGCCTTGAGAAAGTTTGCAACACTAGGAGTAATACAAAGATTACTTTCAAATCTTTACTAATTTAGCATTTGTAAATATTTTCAGATACTTTGTTTTCTCATTTTTCTTCTCCTACCACTGTAGAATATATATTTAGCATAAAAATCCATAGAAGTGCCTGTGAAAATACATGTTAATCTGTGTATATATTAATGCACTTTTTAGTTATTTGAAAGTTAGGTTTCATAAATCATGCCTACTTAGTCTTAAATGATTAACATGTATTTCCTCAAACGAAGCATTTTGCCATAAATAACTCCAGAACAGTAATTGAAAAAAAGTAATATGGAAACTTTTTTCACTTAATCAGCTGTATGTATCCCAATTATGTTACTTGATTCACTAATGTCACTTATAAGATTTTTTAAATTAATAAAGAATACTATTTAATATCAGATACTTCAGTTATTGTCATGACTATTTAGTCTTTTATAGTCTAAAATATTTCCACAGCATTTCTTTATCTTTTATGACACTAACATATTTGAAGAATATATTTCCTCTATTTTTTGTTAGGGATAGCTGTCAAATATGTATTTTTATATAATTAATTTCTTGCTAATTAATTTCACATGAAAAATACTTCCACAAATATATAACAGCATGCTAATAATTACTTAAGTCAATCTATATTAAGAAGGAACTAGCTATATACACATGATAGTGTACCTACACAATGAAATCCTACACATTCATTTCAAAGCTCAAGGTTCAAGCATGAAAAAATGTGTATGATGTCTTATTACCGGCAGAAAAATTACATATGTTAAAATGTGACCAGTGCTATTTGGTAGGGTAGGGCACTGGTGCTTTTATAAAATCTATCGCTGAACTACATTTTGAAATTTTTGTCAATATTATTTATAACAAAAAGAGACATTTAAATATTTGTATTATATTTAAGACTAACCTAAATAATTAAAACATCTTTTACATTTCAAAAGACTTTAGAAATTTTACTATTCAATAATTTTTTAGTAGTAGATATTTGTAACAATTGTAGTGACATCTAAAAAATAGTGTAGCCTCAATTTTATTAAATATAAGACTTCTACTAGCAAATTCTGTATAAATTCTGTAAAGGAATATCCATTGGAATATGTAGAATTATTATTAATTAATTGAACTGGTAACATTTGGTGATATATCCATTACATATGCTAACAAATTACACAAGAAAGATATATATATATATATATATATATATATATATATATAAAATGACTATCAAAATAATGTGTAGAAGTTACCTTTAGAGTCAGCTTATAGGCATCCAGCAGGTGAAATCACGTGTAGAAATACCAAGCATGTAAAGAACAAGCATGTCAGTTTTTCCCTGCCAAAATTATGCAATAGACAGCAGAATATTGCTGCTAATTGGTATATATTTTCTTTTAGAAGTGAAAATTCTAACCTTTTACTTGACAGATGTTTGGGTAAAATGCCATGTAACATTTTGAGAGCTTATCTGTGCTCTTTACAGTTGTGTTTATGCTGCCACACAGTCAAGAGCAAACGAATGAAATACTAAATAAAAGTAAAAATATGACCCAATTAGCTACTTAGAGATAAACATATAAATCAAAAGCCAATTCATTTCAGATATGTAAAATATTTAGTGGATTAATCAAATAAAATGCTGATCCAGAAAACATATTTTGAAACATTTAAAACATTTGATACCAAATAACATATGGGATGGTAAACAGATTATTAGTAAGTTTAAATAAATCAGAACAATAATTACATCTTTTCGAACATATAATTTTTAAATGCCTACTATATCCATTTTGTAATAATTTACCTGTGAATGACTACCACTATGGTCAAAATTGTTTCTTAGAGTTACCAACATTAATCTCAAATATAATCTGGTTGACACAAATGTGGAAAGGAGGAATGTTGGGTATTTTCTTGAATTTTTTTTTTTTGAGGTGTGAAAATTTAATCTCTGCAAAGTTAATTGATTTGCCTTGTGAAACAGAGAAAAAGCAAGCTTTTCTGGTAACATTTTCGACCTCAATAATGAAACTTACTATACTTAGCACCACACCCAAGATTGTTAGAAACATTTGAGTATAGTAAAGACTGGCAATAAACCCATGTACTTTGTTTTGCAGATATTTTATCTGTAAATACATTGCTAGATGAACTTTTGTATTAATACTTCTAAACTAATTCTTTTTAAGTCCACATAAATCAACCACCTTTGTTTAGTTCTTGAATCATAGATATTATAAACCCATGATAAATATATCCAATTAGAGAGACGTGAAGATGTTATTGAGTTTGAATGAATAGAGTCACACTTTTACAGTCAAACAGTATTTTAGTAACATGCCATTAATCTAATTGATTCTAAAGAAATACATCAGATATTGAGTCTTAAAAATATAACAACTTATTCTAATTCTAAAGAGTTAAATTACAGAAATATAAGTGAGAACTAGTAACAAACATGTTTCGTTTGACCTGCTAAATTATCACGTATCAAATCTGAAAGAGTTTTGCCCTAGAGATCAGAGGTCATATAACCCTCTGCCTCTCTGTATCTGGTCGAGACAGAGAAATAGCCCAGCTGCCATGGATTGTGTGCTCCTGAACTCAATAAACCTGTTCTTTTCATTTTGTACTTTTTGCTTCTCAATTGCTCCAGAATACTCTAACAAAAGCAATGGATACAAAAAGAGAAAGCGAGCGGTGTAGGAAGACCTGCATCAAGGATACAACTTGCTTTACTTCGAGGATAAGTTCTTGTGATGAATTGACAATTAATAGTCAACTTGTAACACCCAGCTACAATCAACCAGTATGGTGCTGGGTATGGAAGGCCACCCTGATGTATATTGCCAACAGCATAAAAAGAGAACTTGAGAGGAAGTTGGTGTACTGCTGACTGTCCTGGAGAAACATATGGCACTAGTTTTCCTGATAGGAACTCAACTGTAATTGTGGGAGGACCTTGGGACCTCTTTGTTGTTGCTGAGGATGGCTGTAGTTCTTTTCAGGGGAGCTCTGGTACTTACATTGAGTGTGGCTTCCTGGCTCAAGTACAAAACCCTCAGCATGCTGGCAGTGATTCTTCACGCCACTGGCACAGACTTTCTAGCTTCTACCACTGATCTTTGGGCCTCCCCAGCTCAGTTCTGGGACAGAGATTTCTATGAGAGATTGTCATGGGCTATAAGTCTTCAGCTGGATTCATACAGGACATTGTGGGATCTAGGCCTTCAGCTGAATTCTTTGCATCTCTAGTGTGTGGACAGATCTCCCACATTGACTTTTAGAGTGAATATTATAAAATATTTCCATAAATTATGTGTCTTGTATTAAATTACTTCCCTAGTAAATCCTGACTATAATTGTTATATACTATGAATGTAATAATGCAAAAAAAAAAAAGTGCTGGTAGTAAAAGCAATCAGGTGCTGTAAATTATAAAGACTTCAAAGATTTCTATGGTAAGAAGACTTGCTTTATGGTAAAAAGAAAAAAAGCAAACATAAAAAGTAATATTGCTTATCCGAAAAGCAGTATAATAACAGGTGTTAAATGATTTGTTGAGTAAAAATGGAACTATTAGTTTACCTACATATGCTCTTTAAAATAAATTAATGTGTTCTCAAATATAAAATTTACAAAATAGAAGAGGTTGATAAATCTACTAACACCCTATCATTGAGACACAAATGTTTTTCATATATCCTTATGAATGTATGATATTTATTTCCCCACTTTTCTACATAGAGAAGTCTATACCAATTCTTTAAAAGTTCTATTATATACTTTGTTTTTATTTGTTTAATGTAAATTTTATTTTTTCAGATTTCTTAATTTTTATACTTATATATTAATAAGATACTATTATATAACTGTTCTGTAATTTATTTTACTAATTATTTGGTGATTTAGGCAGACTGATTTCTGCAAAACTCTTGAAATCTTAATCCTTAGAATCCTTAAGCTTAATCCTTAGAATTTGATAATGTATGACAAATGGACTTTTCAGATGTAAATATGGTTCCTGATTTTAATTTAGGGTGATTGTCTTGAGTATTTGAGTGGACCTAAACCAATATAATAAGTCTTTAAAAGCTCAAAAATTTCTCCTGCTAAAGATCTGAGAGATACCCAAAGGAGAAGTCAGAATGATTTCAAACCTGGAAAGGAACATGCCTTGCTGGTCTAAAGGTGGAGGGGCAAGATGACTGGCACTAGGAGAAACTCTTCTGAATGACAACCAAGAAAGAAATGGGAATCCTAGTCCTTCCACTCCACACAGCTGGATACAAACAACAACCTTGGCTCTTGCATAGAGGACGACCTGTCCACCTTTTTCACTACTATAATTCCTGGCCTTGAAAATCACACTTCATTGCTATATCAAAGAATTAATTACTTTTTATATTTTTCATAGATTCTTTAAATGTCACTTGCAAAGGTTTTTCTTTTCCATGAGATACAAATTAACTTCTGTTGTTCATTTAAAAGAGATAAAGTCCTATTTAAATATTTAGAATTGTTAAGATGAAAATTTTAGGAGAGGAATCTGTTTTATAAAAGATACAGGCATCAAAGTGAATTAAGAAGATAATTACCTGGAAACTCTTATAGAAAGAGATATAAAATAAGGAGATGAAATATCTGGAACTGTGAAAGTTTTCCTTTAATGTGTGAGTAGGAAAAATCATGAATGCAAAGAGCCATAAATGTGTGAGTAAATGTTTTCAAAAGCACTAAGTCACTATTCTTGGCTCTGGTAGCAGAAGGAGGGCATAAAGTGAGTTTTGTACAATTACTGAAGTCTTGAGGAAAATTAGCATAAAAAAAGTTGAGTTCAAATGCTAAAGAAACCTAGCCTATTGTGAAACATTGTTTTAATACATGGTGTAGCCACAGTGCTTTGCCTACAAGTGAAACAATAGTCATTTGCATTCTAATGCTGTCTTGCTCTTCTCCTCATCAGGCTCACTGCCCACAAGTGTACCTCCTGGAAATAATAGAAGTACTTCATTCTGAGTGTTCCCTTGAAAGAAGATAGCAGATCCTCAAGATTCAAAATCAAAGGAACATATGTGTGTTGGATACTACACTGCATCAAATAGTCAGCAAGCTTGTCTAATTTATAAATCTATCTGGGGCAGGGGACTTAGCTCACTGGTTTAAGTGCCTGCAGGGTCGTGAGTTTGATCCAAGAATTACAAAATAAATAAATCTGTACATTTTCATCTCTCTAAAAGTATTTTTCTTTAGATTTTTATTATTATAAATTTTTCTCCTTCCACTTTTTTCTTTTAGAATTTCTGTCATTTATTATATATTGTGGTACTGAGTATCCTGCACCTGTCACTGTATTTATTTTTCTCTGACTTTTTCTCTTTATTTATCCATTTGTGCTGAGTTACAGAAAAATATATGAACTTTTTCATGTATTTCCCTAACATTTTTTTGCAGTATTCTTTCTGCTATTGACTGCACCTATTATTTACATTTTTTACAATTATTTACATTATTTACAATCATAATATTTTATCTTATTTTTATGGCTACCTACTCCAACTTTCATGAATTCACCATCTCCAAGAGTCTTTAGAAGAACATGATCTAGAATTTTTATAAGGATTTCCTTCTCTATCTGTGCCAACTCTAGATTACAGAGAATATATGTTCTGAATCTAACCTGCTGCACCTGTTTTTCAGAATAATAGATTTAGCCTGTTCTACTTTATGGAGGAAGATCTCTCCAGATTAAGACAGGTTCCTCTAGAGAGTCCAGAATTTTGTCAAATCCAAACAAAAGTGAAATAAATCCTAGCCATCTGCTATCTTCTTTCTGTGTACGTATTTACATTGCTCTAGGATCTCTACCTTTTATTTGCAGAGGAGTTGAATCTCGGGTTTTAAGATTTGAGAAATTTCCTGCAGCCTTGTGTCATCATACCTCTGCCCATAAATCACTCAGCTATTCAAATACAGCACCGTTGGTCTTAACACAATAATGTACTTTTAATTTTGCATTGTTTTTCTAATGAAAGTTTATCATGATCTGAGACAAGGAAAGAATAAATTACAAGTATACTTACCAAGTACACTTCACTGTGAAACTAGAACAAGGATTTAGACATTATTTAAGGTTAAATAATTCCTTCTTTGCACTCACCCTGCTTTTCAAAAAATAAGACCCAGCCTTATAATAATCAGCCTTTAAAAGTACAGATAAAAATCACAACCCCCATTGGCCTCATCTTGCCTGCCATTATGGAGCAAGAGAATGGCGAGGTATGCTGTATGACATTGGCCATCACCATGGTAACAACCAGTGTTTATTTTCCAATTAGATCTTAATTTGGAAGAAACATAGCATTAAAACCAAGTATTAGGGTTTCTTTTTCTTTTAAAACTTTTAATTCTTAATTTTAATTTAATTCATCTGGGGCAAAACATTAGGCTACCAAAAGTGTTTCTTTCAAAACTAGAGTCCATGAATGGCAAAGAATTCTATGATTTGCTTTTTCATGAATACCCCTCTGAAAGTAGGTATTATTTAACTATATGTTTTACATGCAAATACACTGAAAGGATAGTGGGAGACAACTCCATTGTCTCCCATTGAATGCAAAACAATTACTGTGACTTTGATTATTTGGAGACTTATTTCCTTATATTGATATGTAGAGAGCTGGCTAGGGCATTTTGTTTTCTCTTCAATTGGCTCTAAGCATTACAGATAAGGCTAGCCAGGTGCTGGTATGTTAATTCTAAAGCCAACAGACAGTCCTGTTTCTTCCTACCGGATATGAGCACAGCAGTATGTTCAGAGCCAAGCACCTCCAAAAATGTCAACAGGGTATGAGCCTCAGGGTAAAGAGGCTGTGACTCCCCAGGGCACAAGAGTCTATGTATCAGAAACTAAAGCGACAGGCTCCCAAAACAATTTAGTTGCCACCTTAATTAGATTGTGTAAATTGATTATTTTGCATATATTTATCTCTGCAATTTACAGAGGTGCCTTTCTCTCACTTGGCCAGCCAGATCAAGTTACTCACATAATTTTCACTGTCACTCATCCCTGAGCCGCCTCCCTTCTTGACAAGAAAATAAATTCTGGGAGAGCCCTAGAATCAGGGCCTTTGTCCACATGTCCTCACGAGGATTGGATTTAGGACCACTTGGCTGCCCTTAACTTGGTGTTTTACTCTCACCAGAGCGGGGCGGGGTTGCAAATATAATTTTTTGGATTGTGAGGAAAACTAGAAAGAGGACTACAATACATGGATGACTGAACTCAATATTGGGGTTTACAACATTTGGCGCTCATCATGGCCAGAACACACGACCTTCACGGCACAAAGACTGATCATCATCCAGGAGACAACCCACTGGACCTTGCATATTTTCAGTGGATTCTTTCAATACATGACTCGATGACCTGGTTACTATTTTTACAGTATTTTAAATTTATATTTATTGAAGTGGCTATGCCCTAAGATAACCAATTAAATATTCATTGTTTAAAATATTTTTTCAATGTAATAAAAATAGATATTAATGAAGAAAATATTAAAAAATCACTGTTCTACTATGAAAAAATAAAATTTCATAGCAAAATAATTAGAAATGCAATAGATAATATATTGCATTCCATAATCTTAAAAGAATGGTCAAAATTGTACTCAGAGTATAAGTTAGAGACAAAAACTCTGACTGCTCATACCAATTCACATACCCAGTGCTATTAGTCTCTATCTAGATAGAATTATGTGGTCACCTTTCACCTTTCAAGTAGGAAAAATCTCTCTACATCCCAATGAATGAGTTGAGGTTGACAAATGACTTGAGTTACTGTTAGGCCTCAACAGCACAGGGAGAAGATTGCACTTTGGGCAATCATTTATCTCTTTGATCATTGTGAATTCATTTGTATAACAGTGATTATAAACTGTTAAGCTTTTTGCTGCAAATGAAGTTTTTGCCCTTAA
Source organism: Hydrochoerus hydrochaeris (assembly GCA_004027455.1). NCBI lineage: Eukaryota > Metazoa > Chordata > Mammalia > Rodentia > Hydrochaeridae > Hydrochoerus > Hydrochoerus hydrochaeris. The sequence continues at coordinate 25,582 of PVLA01004425.1, forward strand.
CTATAAGAAATTATTTTCTTTTAAAAACTGATTTTTCAAGTATTAAAATTTGTGCTGGTGATGCAGTGCATAAGACAAATTCATTTCACCTCTCTTAAAATTTTGATACCAGCAGAGAGATCTACTTTTTTATAATTTTCCAAAACAAAGGTACTTTAATATATGTACTGTATGAATATGCTTATCATGTATATACAATTATTCCAGGTGTTCATAAAAATATTTGTATCAATCAAACTTATAGATCACCATAAAATGTATCAGGAAGCAGTTCTATAGCAGTCAGCAAATTGTATTCAGTGGATCCTTGTCACAAAAGAATTTAATTATCACTGATTCTTACTGATATATTTTCAGAATATTTTTAATTTATATTTGTCTAAATGATTGAGCAGTGCAATAAGTTTAAAAGCCTTTCTATTTATGACTTTTTTGTTCTTATATCAGTATAAGATTCTTTACAAAGGGGAAAATAGATCTCTGGCCACATGTAAATATTACAGTCAATTTGTTTAGAAGTTTAATTGGTATTGTTTTCAAAAGTGTTGGCCAATATTTAAATAAGTACACAGTATTTGAATTATTTTTGTTTAGTACTATATTTATGAGTGTCTCATATCAAACCTACTTCAAATAGCATTTTTGGGTAAATATAAAGATGTCTCGTTTACGATCAACATATTTACATTCTTCAATGTTTACAGTTAAAATATTAAGTCATTCACTCTATTTCTATTTTAATACTGATAATTTGTAAAATACTGTGGTATTTCTTCAACACATTCTTCTCTCATCTGTTTCAGAAACAGAAGACCGTGAAAGAGAAATCTAAGAATCATCTTCAAGTATCTGAGTTCAGAAGCTTCAAAAATAAGTAAGCCAGAATGATTTTAAATATGCTTCTTTCTAAAGATTTCTCTTATTTAACACCATTTCAAACCATTATCCAAATAGGCATAGAAATTATTTTACTGAATGTGTAACTGTTGATGTGTGCTTGTTGAGGTAGGGAATAAATAAAGGTGCTTTACCTAAAAAGAGAACGCTGTTTTGAAGGTGACAGACAGTAGCTGTTTAACAGGACATGGCTTTCAATCAAAATGCTTTGAGAATTTTGGAAATATAAGAGGTAATATAATATGCCTTGCTCACTGAAAAGGGAAATTAAATAAGGAGAACATAATTATCCAGATAAGACCTTGTTGCTGAAACTTGGGAGGGTTAATGATTATCATGATAATTAAAATGCAGAGGATTTGCAGAGCACTTATTTGTTTTCTGAAGAGCTCAGCATACTTCTTTTATATCCTTCTCATTGATCTGTGTGTGATAGCTATATAATAGGTTGTTTAAATATCTTAGAATAATGGAAAGAAATGTGTGACCTGTTATTACCATAAGCGATCATAAGCTTTTGGTTTTGCCTCACCTGAAAGGCAGGACCTCCTGTGACACAGCTATTTGAAGCATTATTTTGGGCCTTCATTATAAAACTGACTCTGAGGAAAGAGTGCCACCTACTGAATCAGATTTCCAGGGTCCCCTCCAAGGACTGGTATCCCGGCTTTAGCACTGTCCTAAAATGCTTAAATGTTTGAGAGAGAGAGAGAGATCGCTGAAGTGTACAAAAAATCATATTAACCCTGCTCTAAGCTTCAGCCATTGTATTTTAGCGACTCAGAAGTCGCACCTATAAATTAACTATATCATTCATAAGTTTTTATTTGTTTTAAATAGTATTGAACAAAGATTAAACAGATTTTTTTCTATGTAGTAATTTCCTTAATATTGTACCCGAATGTTCATGCTGTCAGAGTGACCACAAGGGGGAGACAGCATGCAACGTCTAATGGGGCAGGAGACTTGAGTTGGTGTAATTAACTGAACTCTTATTTTTGGATGACAAATGAGAGATTATAAATACGACATCTGCAATTTATTAAGATAAAATTTTCTCACAGTTACATTTTACACACTGTAATTTAATTTCTCTTCTTAATACATATTAACATATGTGATGTAGTGTTAACATTTTCTTTACTCTGTGATCTACAAATACGCAAGCACATATTATTTTAAACCCTGAATATTTTTTCATTGTAATGCTTAAATATAAAAATCTTAAATTAAATTTTAAATTTATCTCTATATTTTATATTTGTCCTGAAATACATTTCACTGTTCAAGAGTAGATCACTTGTTATTAACTTACTAATATTTGTTTCTGACTCACAAACTTGTAAATTCAGTTTTTATTCTGTACATTACAAGTTAATTCCTATTTGATAAGAACTTGCACATCATTGTTATGCTAATACAGTAACTTTGAGTGTTCACTGGTTAACACACTAGCTAGGGAAGAGGGCACAGATATCAGAATATATTATACTGTAACAACATCATAACATTCATAATACAGAAGAAAATTACATTATATTATTGCCTGACTTAAAGTGTTTTCTAACTATAAAATTTGAAACTTTAATACAAATGTAAAAGTTTAATAATCAATTTTAAATATTAAAATTATAAGGAGATATCACACACTTTTTAAACTTTTAAGACAGATTGAATTCTCAAAAGTTTTTAAATTGGGAACCATGTCTCCTGAAATTTAAAAATATTAGTTTGTTTGACTTTTTATTATAATTCATATTTATTAAGAAGAGATAAGTTTCAGTAATTTTCCTGTTAATACTGTAGATTACTCATTTCTTAAAAAGCACAGTTCAGATTAAAAGTGAACAATAGTCAATGATGTAGTTTTACAAGTGAGTCATTAATAACTCTGAAATACAGTAACAAGTAGAGGAACTAGCTGTGAATGCAGTATTATTATTCATTTGAGAATTTAAATGGGATGTGAACACTTTCACATTTCGAATGTCTAAGTATTTTCATTTTAAATATTTTCAGTTAACCAAATTATACAAAGCCAGGTAGCAAAATTATAGCAAAATATATGGAGAAAGCATTGTTCATTATGTAGTGGCTGTGTTAAAAACATCAGCATCAAAAATTTCTCTTAAGAGCTGATTTTGTTGAACTTCCAAGACTATACAAGACAGGATAAGATGTGGAAGGATGTTATAACTGATGCTATTTTGGCTACATTCATAAAATCTAAGAATTAAATTACAGCTAGTAAATATGCATTTTGAAGAATATTTCTGAGGAAAATTAAAGGCATTATTTAAAATTTCATAAAATAGCATTTTCAAAATTATTTCTTAGCAGCTATGTTATGAATCCAGTTAGTAGAGTGTTATGGCAGTATTAATCATTGTTAATACTTTATTACTTTATTTGAAGTAGTTCCAACATAAGGTTTAATTTACCTTGACAGCTCATCTAAACTAGTATATTTTATTAATTAGATAGATATTAGATCTGTAAAAATGTCTTCTCTTAACGAATGTGCATCCATAAGTTATAAATAATCACATAATATCCTTAGATATTCAGCATATGAATAGTATAATTTAAAATGAATAGTACAATCTAGGTTCAAGTTTGAACTTGTTATTTGTAATTACAAATAATGAGTGTCAGTCAGATTTTCTTGTCAAAAATGAGACTGCAGATATCATCAGTCATGTACAACACTGCATTCTCATCACTACCTTAATTTAATGTTATATCTATGCCCTTCTATAATGTAAAAACCAATAGGCTTTTTAATTGTTTAACTATATTTATACTCTCCCTGTCTTTTTAAAATTGAGTTCAATACATTAAACATAGTTTTAAAAGATGATATTTAACAACCATATTGTAAACATAAAAACTATTTGAGCAAAAAAGATAGGATTTAGGAGGCTGTGACACATTAACCATGACGATTGCTTCTGGCAAACAGCAAGCCAGAACTATGGAAGTGAGCTATCAGGTGATTCAGGTCCTTTAACAATAATATAAATGTGAATCATAATGATAAAAGTAAATGGTTTGAGGATTTATAAGTCTTAGAAAACAAAATGTAATAGTACAAGTTACATAAAATATAAGAAAGATATTTTCTGTATTTCTCTTACTGTTCTTTGGCAGAGAGGCCCTGTGGTATTCACCATGCAATTGGTAGTTCTTTTGCCATACACTAGGGGGAGATGTGACATAATTACTCTGGAGGGTTTTTGAGAAAATTTATGTCTAAAAGGATATATTTTCATGTCACTGTATTTCTTCTTAGGCATTGTGTTTCTACTTCCCTAATACACAAAATGCATCTAATTAAGACTATTCAATAAACTGTAACACGGTCCTCTTGTTTTGGCATTAAACCTGAAGTGAGAAAGTTTTATGATTTTCCTGAAATTAATGTGTAAATCAAGAAAGTTTTAAATGTGTCACATTAAAATAATGAATAATAAATTAATGTGTAATCACTACTCTTTAAGTTAGCAGATACTTTTAGAGACTCAAAACCTTAACTTCTGTGGTATGTATGTTGGGACACAGGTTCTAACCCCAGAGTGATAATAAAATACTGTATTTTTATAAGTCACTGTTTCAGCAAAGCAATCCATCCATATTTCTACAAAGTTCTAGATCCTCTACTTACCAACAGTATATAGATGAGCATCTACCTATTTAGAAAAAAAAGACATTTTAGTATTTGTCTTTAAAGTATTCTGAACTTTTAAACTATTACACTTTTTAGAGTGTGATAAATTTGGATACTAACCAGATTGCAGATTTGAACTATGGGTTATCGCATTGAACCCTCCAGGAAATAAATAGCTTCTTTATCTGAATCTTTAAACAATTATCCCAGCAAAAACCTTCAGAACTTTCTTGTAATTGGTCTGGATTTGATTTTCTGTGAACCCTGAATGATTCATGGCTCAGATTTGTATGGTATTCATTCACAATTTATAAATGGCAACTTAACTTCAGTATTTATGCATTGCAATCAATACTCTAGGAATCAAAACATTCACCTTTTCTATTACAATACTTCAACTTTCTTTTTTGTCTTAATTCTTTCCCAATTTAGCTGGATCGTGAGCAAATTAGTCTTCACTTGTAGTTGATTGTAGTGATAATTTATGAAAAAAGAATCTTTGTAATATTTGCAGTGGATGGGGAAGAATTTGGAGCAGGTCTGTAAGTGTGTGTTTGTGTGTGTGTATGTGTGTGTGAGAGAGAACAGAGAGAGACTAGTGTTATTTTAAAAACAGAGATGAGAAATTCTGACAGATTACTTATCTGCCTTCATGTTCCACAGTTCAGCTTCTATGCATAGCATTTGGCGAATGTGATTGTCCATGGCTATTCCTTCTTAACTAACATTTAAATTGTGTAGGAAACAAGAACGGAGTTAGATAAAACACCAAAACTATTGTATGAAAGATTATATCCGTTTACCTTGAACCTACACTCAGAAGGAAAGGGGAAATGACCAACAGGGCACAATGTATTATTTGGTCAAATTTCAGTTTTAACACACTACAAAGCTTGTACTGACTGTGTCTTTCTTATTAAAGAAAGTGAGTTTATTTTACTGTAAGAAGACATGGCCTTTCTTTCAATGTGCATCTGTTTTTCTTCTGAAACATTTTCATAATCATGTGACTTTTCTTGCTTGAGTGGGGACAGCTGATTTTTCTTGAGGATGAAGAAAGTTACATATTGATTGCTGTTGCTCTCAGCCAGTTAGCTCCAATGCGGGCAGAAGCAGGCTCACAGGCACCCTAGAATTCCCACAGTTGTATTGAAATGCATCAAATGCGACAGAACGCGTAGACACACACACTCACACACACACGCAGAGAGAGAGAGAGAGAGAGAGAGAGAGAGAGAGAGAGAGAGAGAAACACATAGGCGCACACACACCCATGCACACCCGCATCTCATTCAGATGCATCCAAGTGGAGTCAAAATCTGCCTCTCCCTTGATATGAGTGGTGAACGGTGCCGGTGTGGTGTGTGTGTGTGTGTGTGTGTGTGTGTGTGTGTGTGTGTGTACGGAAATCCATTAGGAAGATCGTAGCTACCTTATTCTGCAAGCATGCTGCGATTCTGATTCCTGTGTATATCAGACCAAAAAATAAAATAAAATAAATCGCTCTTAAACTTTTTGTTTTGTTTGTTAATTCTCTTTCCCGGAAGAAGACTGTGGAGTCGCTTCTCCCGGTGGATAAAGACCCGGGAGACCCGGCGGCGAGGCCTCAGGCGCCGCAGCCGAGGCGTAGCGCTGGCCGGGCTCAGCGCGTTAGTTTCCCATCTAACCGATCTAATCAATGACTCTGAAGCGCTGGGGTCCTGGCCCCGCCTCCGTCAGCCTCTTCTCCGCCTCCCATTGGGCGCGGCCCGAGGAGGCAGGGCCTTGCTCCTCACGCAGATTGGCTGGCAAGGAATCAGTATCAATGTTTAAGCGGCAGCGTGAGGTGAATAGAGTCAGTCAGCAAGAGACGCTGGGGAGAGAACAGGGACTGCGAGGCCGGCGGCTGCGGCATCGGCGGAAGGCGGCTAGGGAGACACTACTCCAACTGTTGAATTGAAATTTTCACCTTTCATTCCTCTGCTGCTTTGCTTGAGGCAATGGATTTATTTGGTTTGAAATCCGCACGTCTTTCTCGGGCTTTGGGGTGATCCCGACAGGCACCAGATTGAAAGAGACCACCCGTGACAGTAAAGGAGGAATTTAAAAAATAAAACAAAATCCTCCACAACAGCCTGCACAGTTAGCTATGCACAACGATGCTGGACTTTGTGAATAGAGAACAGTGGGAGAAAAATCTTGAACTCTGATGGGGGCTAAGCTGTGAACAATTACTGGAAACGTGATTTTCTTTTTCTAAGACTGAAAGACTTTGGGGTGCCTCTCGCCTAACCAAGAGGAAAGGTTTAGGAAAGATAAATAAACACACCTAGCAAAGCAGACGCCTTGCTTTCCAGAGCCTCGGACTCCGGCAGAAAGAGGTAGAGTAAAAGTGGTGCGGGATTCAGCTTCACCTCCCACCCCCACTCCCTTTCGCTTTTTTTTTTTTTCGTTTTTCCACAAAACATGAATCTGGTTTTCCTTTCTCTAGAGTGAGTCAGAGAAAGCTTTAGGAAGAAGCCGCAACTAATGCTGTGAAGGGAGGACCAAGAGGCGAGAGTGAATACGATTCGTTCCGCTGCTTCTGACTCATCCGGCAGCTCAGAACACCTGCATTTCTAGATGTGTCATTCCCGTATCTCGAGGCGCCTCGGAAACCCGAAATAATGTGTAGACAGCCCTGTGCCTAAGCTCCTCTCGGAGGCAGCTTCCCAGGGTGGGCGCCCCGGGCAGGACCGACCGCAGCTTCTCACCCCTGCCCTCCCCGCGCAGCCCGGAGAGACTGTAGGACAGACTGCAGAATGCACCACGCCGAACCTTGACGCTCTTCTCTCATCCAGCCCACTCCTACTATTAATTTTTTTTTTGAAGAGGAAAAAAATTCTCACTTTATCCTCTTGAAATATTCACCACTTTTATTCCTCGCCAAGATTTTCCTTTCTACATGAAGAGGATTGGGAGGCTGGGCCATTGGAAAGAGATGGTGAATAGAAAGAAAAGAGAGGCACTTGACAGCCCAGCCCTGTGAATGCAGAGACTGTTTCCCTTCTAGCGAGAGACAGGGAGAGTGTGTGCGAGGCGGAGGGTGGCTCCCCCTTCCTTTTTATTCGGCCTCCCCCTCCCCCTTCAGATCTGCACGTCCAACCATGAGTTGCCTGTTGATTTCCTTTCGCCTGGGAAGAAAAGCAAACTGGAATTAAACTGCATGGCGAGAAGTCCTTGCTGGCAGGAAGAGGATGGGATGGTAGCGGCGGCTACTGGCTTGGCGTAGAGACATCAGAGGGTGTTCTACGATCGGAGGCGGAGATAGATCTATATATTTCCTCGCCCCAATAGACTCTGACGGCAAATGCTGATCAGGCTGTGGCTTTCTTGATTTCGGAGGAGAGCCTTTTCGGAGGAAAAGAGGGAGGAGCCTGATAGGGGGAGGAAACTACAAATCGGGACACTAGTTCTTTGCGCTGCATTTCCTCCCCTCCCTTTGGCTGCTCGGAAAGAAGAGAAAGGAAAAAAAAATACGCTTGGCTGGGAGATGCAGTCCGCCGCCGCCGCTTCAGCCAGCAACGCAAGATTAGATCTCCAAATGCAGCAAAACACTGCCTGAAAACAGACCAGCCTGCGCAGCAAGCAGACATTTCACAGTGCGCCGAGCAAGCTTCAGAAATATTTATCTGTGACTCTCTCTTCGTTGCTCCTCATTCCCATCAATTTCATCACGGGAGACCAGTAATAAGTAAGGATTTCACTTTCCGATCTGCCTGGAGACACACCTCCCCAAGCCCTCCCACCCGATGTGAAGAGTATTCCGTAGGCTGCCGGCGAGAGTGGATTTGCGGCACCCTAGCGGGAGCGAGAAAAACCTACCAGTTCTTGAGCTCATTATCATCCCTCTCAGACTCGATTTCCTCCTTATCGCCGGCCTCATCGCTCAAGTTTGAGCCTCCAGAAGTCTAGGCGGGAGAGACAAAGCCCCCGGCTCGCCCTCAGCCGCAGGGAGCCGCCGCCTTGCTCCAAGCCGCTGCAGCTCCGCTGCGCCTCTGCCTCACACCCAGTGCGGATGCTGTAGATCAACAGGTTCAGGGAACTTGAGCAGAATAGGGAGAGACCGCCTGTGCCGCAGCCCCGGCGAGGAGGAGAGGAAGGACCCGCGGACTTGTGGCTCACGCGGCGCACGCACGCTCAGCCCTGGCCCCAGGCTGGCGCGCACCCACAGGTTTGCCCCTTCAGTCCGGCTATTCCTGCCCCCACCCCACCGGTCTGGGATGTACCTTTCCATCTGTTGCTGCTTTCTTCTATGGGCCCCTGCCCTGACGCTCAAGAACCTCAACTACTCAGTGCCAGAGGAGCAAGGGGCAGGTACCGTGATCGGCAACATAGGCAAGGATGCTCGACTGCAGGCAGGGCTTCCGCCGGCGGAGCGCGGTGGCAGCGGCGGGCGAAGCAAGTCGGGCAGCTACCGGGTGCTGGAGAATTCGGCGCCGCACCTGCTGGACGTGGACGCCGATAGCGGGCTTCTCTACACCAAGCAGCGCATCGACCGTGAGTCCTTGTGCCGCCACAACGCCAAGTGCCAGCTGTCTCTCGAGGTATTCGCCAACGACAAGGAGATCTGCATGATCAAGGTGGAGATCCAGGACATCAACGACAACGCTCCCTCTTTCTCCTCCGACCAGATCGAAATGGACATCTCAGAGAACGCTGCCCCTGGCACTCGCTTTCCCCTGACCAGCGCACACGACCCGGACGCTGGCGAGAACGGGCTCCGCACCTATCTGCTCACGCGCGATGACCACGGTCTCTTTGCCCTGGACGTCAAGTCCCGCGGCGACGGCACCAAATTCCCAGAGCTGGTCATCCAGAAGGCGTTGGACCGCGAACAACAGAACCACCACACGCTCGTGCTGACTGCCCTGGATGGCGGGGAGCCGCCGCGCTCCGCCACCGTGCAGATCAACGTGAAAGTGATCGACTCCAACGACAACAGCCCTGTCTTCGAAGCGCCCTCTTACGTGGTGGAGCTGCCCGAGAACGCCCCGCTGGGCACCGTGGTCATCGATCTGAACGCCACCGACGCGGACGAGGGGCCCAACGGCGAAGTGCTCTATTCCTTCAGCAGCTACGTGCCCGACCGCGTGCGGGAGCTCTTCTCTATCGACCCGAAGACCGGCCTGATCCGCGTTAAGGGCAACCTGGACTATGAGGAGAACGGTATGCTGGAGATCGACGTTCAGGCCAGAGACCTGGGACCCAACCCGATCCCGGCCCACTGCAAGGTCACGGTCAAGCTCATCGACCGCAACGACAACGCGCCGTCCATCGGTTTCGTCTCCGTGCGCCAGGGGGCGCTGAGCGAGGCCGCCCCGCCCGGCACTGTCATCGCCCTGGTGCGGGTCACCGACCGAGACTCGGGCAAGAACGGACAGCTGCAGTGTCGCGTCCTGGGCGGAGGAGGGACCGGCGGCGGCGGCGGCGGCCTGGGCGGGCCAGGGGGTTCTGTCCCCTTCAAGCTGGAGGAGAACTACGACAACTTCTACACAGTAGTGACCGACCGCCCGCTGGACCGCGAGACCCAGGACGAGTACAATGTGACCATCGTGGCGCGGGACGGGGGGTCGCCTCCGCTCAACTCTACCAAGTCCTTCGCAGTCAAGATTCTGGATGAGAACGACAACCCTCCCCGTTTCACCAAAGGACTCTACGTACTGCAGGTGCATGAGAACAACATCCCAGGCGAATACCTGGGCTCCGTTCTGGCCCAGGACCCTGATCTGGGTCAGAACGGCACAGTGTCCTACTCCATTCTGCCCTCGCACATCGGCGACGTGTCCATCTACACCTATGTGTCTGTGAACCCCACCAACGGGGCCATCTACGCCCTGCGCTCCTTCAACTACGAGCAGACCAAGGCTTTTGAGTTTAAGGTGCTTGCTAAGGACTCGGGGGCGCCGGCGCACCTGGAGAGCAACGCCACAGTGAGGGTGACGGTGTTGGACGTGAACGACAACGCACCGGTGATCGTGCTGCCCACACTGCAGAACGACACCGCCGAGCTCCAGGTCCCGCGCAACGCCGGCCTGGGCTACCTGGTGAGCACCGTGCGCGCCCTGGACAGCGACTTTGGCGAGAGCGGGCGCCTCACCTATGAGATCGTGGACGGCAACGATGACCACTTGTTTGAGATCGATCCGTCCAGCGGCGAGATCCGCACGCTGCACCCCTTCTGGGAAGACGTGACGCCCGTCGTGGAGCTGGTGGTGAAGGTGACAGACCACGGCAAGCCCACTCTCTCGGCAGTGGCCAAGCTCATCATCAGGTCGGTGAGCGGTTCCCTGCCCGAGGGGGTGCCCCGGGTGAACGGCGAGCAGCACCACTGGGACGTGTCCCTGCCGCTCATCGTGACTCTGAGTACCATCTCCATCATCCTCCTAGCGGCCATGATCACCATCGCTGTCAAGTGCAAGCGCGAGAACAAGGAGATCCGCACTTACAACTGCCGCATCGCGGAGTACAGCCACCCGCAGCTGGGCGGGGGCAAAGGCAAGAAGAAGAAAATCAACAAAAACGATATCATGCTGGTGCAGAGCGAAGTAGAAGAGAGGAACGCCATGAACGTCATGAACGTGGTGAGCAGTCCCTCCCTGGCCACCTCCCCTATGTACTTCGACTACCAAACCCGCCTGCCCCTCAGCTCGCCCCGGTCAGAGGTGATGTATCTCAAACCAGCCTCCAACAACCTCGCTGTCCCTCAGGGACATGCAGGCTGCCACACCAGCTTCACAGGACAAGGGACTAATTCGAGCGAGACCCCTGCCACTCGGATGTCCATAATTCAGGTAGGAGTCTTTTAGCATAATTGGGACTGAATTCACTTGATTGCTGGTTTGTGAGCTGTTCTGAGACCTTTGGAACAGGACAGGCCACACTGTCAGCAGCAGTTAAAGGGGAAATTTTGAAACGAAAATGCTGTACACTTTCGATACTGTGTACATCACCTTCTACGAGTAAACCCTCCCAGATAAACAGCCTAAAATCTACAGAGTGTAAATGTCTTACTTATGTAACATTTTAAACTTTATTTTTATAGATTTAAACATATTAGAAGTGCTCAGTATTCAGACTTTATCTGATTTTATTTGTCGGTCCACACTTGATTACATAAAAGTGTTCCCAGATTTTGAAAAAAAAACTTTAGAAAAAAAACCTTGATTCTCTTAAAAGGATTTTTATTTCATTTTAAATCTTTTGATACAAAAATGAAAGAAGAGTATATCCAAATATTAAGCTCTTAAAATATAGTCTAGCACTCAGGCAAAATTCTGGCACTTAAACTTGAACTAAATATTCACTCCTCCAAAAGTCAGTTTTATATTTAAAAAGTGTTTTAAGAGACACGAATCTCATTAATTCTAAAGCTGAAACTGCAACATAGCGCTTTGCTGTAATTTAAGCTTTTGAAATAAGAGTTACACTGGAAAGTGCTGTCAGAAGTTTGAGTAAATGGAGGCTGAAGATAGTGACCAGTAGATAGTGACATAAAGTTTACATTTGTTTAGACCCCTGTTTTCCTTTATTGGTTTGTTGGAGTCACTGAGGAATTAAAGACATACAGTAAAAGGTCACAGGATTTTTTTATGCTTTTAAAAATAGGATACAAGTTGCACCTGATTCCAAGCTGCATTTGCTCTGCATGATGTGTGGTTTCAATGCATGTGATAGTTAATATATGCTATACAGTATAATTTAAAGCTATTAATATATGCAAAAGCTATGTGAGTGACAAAGCATGGACATCAACTCTTAGAAAGTTTGACTGTATTGACTATACTGTGTTTAGTCCCTATCTAGTTTCTTTTTCACTATTGTGTTGTGTCACAGAAAAACTTAATTCTTGCTTATTATGAATGTGGGTTGTTACAAATTACTCTGCACTTTGCAGAGTACAGAGTACTTCAAGATTACTCTTGAAGTTCAAAAGTAAGCTTAGCAAAAGTGACACTTTAGGAGGCAGATTCATTTGAGGTAAATGAAAAGTAATTTGTTCATATTATTATACTTTGAGAAGCAAATAACTTAATGACTCTTGGTAATGGTTTTGTTGTTAAAGTGGAGTAGTAAAATTTCATTCTTTTACTGGCTTTCTAGCATAACAAGGGTTCTATATATTAATATTTAGCATATTTTTCTATAATAGCATAATGTCCTTGTAAAATAGACTCTTAGATGTGACCCTACTTAATGTTAAATTATCAATAATAGTAGTAACTACCATTTTTATAGCATTTAGTGTATATAAGTGATCATGCTTTTTGAGATTTATACAAAACTGAAAAAGAAATTTCCAACTTTAAAAAATGTGGTTTCTTTGAAAGTCTTTCTGTGACTATGTAAATTTGATATTTATGATAATCAATATCTCTACAGAGAGAGCTGTGCTAACATGTTATTTTAGGGAGTGTGATGCTGGGGATTGCACAAAGGGTCCCATGCATGCAGGTTAAGCACACTACCACTGACTACAGCCCCAGTCCTAAAATCTGTATATTTACAAATTTTCAGCAGTCATTTTATTAGTACACATACTTGCGTAGTTTTTTATGTTTATTGCATTAATAACACAAATATGTCACAAAAGATTAACTCTTAACTCTCCACTTCAAGCATTGCCAGTTGAATGCTCATTTAGTTTCCAGTAAAATGTGAATTAGGTGCAGTAGAATTCTCAGTAACTCAGATGTCTTGGTCAGACTAGTGAAGAACAGTATGAGATTGAAACATCCAGAATATTTGGAGGGACAGTGAGGCCTCTACTTATTTCCAGTATGATGGTCATTGTTTTAAGGATCTTGCTGCTAGTGGTGCTGCTGTTGCTGCTGCTGCTGGTTTCCATTGGCAGTAAAACTCAAACCACAGAAAACTGCACATACAAACACAGACACATGCACAACTTAAACGGAAGGGAGACGATAAACTGTCCTCTTTTGTTCTTAGACTCTGAATCCACACTACACAAACACAAAATGAGTTTTAATTTCAAGTCGGAAAAAATTTTTCAAAGTATCTCAACTCCCCATATTGGTTCAGATCTGTAAATGTTCTCAACAGAAAATATTAAAGTAAGCTTTTTATTTTTCTACTATTTTTTTCAATCCTATAAAAGATGTTTGTGAATATATGATATGCTAATTTCCCTTTAAACATATCAGGTTTATTATGATACTTATTATGGATAATATGGTAAATTAATAAATTACTGTGTTTTTAAAACTGGTGTGCCATAAATACATTGTATTGAAGTGACAAGCTTAAATTAAAGTATGCAAGTATCCCATAATTTTATTCAAAATGCTTTCATTAGTGTGTATGTAATGGAACCTACAAAGGAAACACATTATTAATCTCGTGTATTTCTGAAGGTAGACTTTTAGTCCATTAAATCCACTTGGACTAACAACTACTATGTCTAATTCATCTTTATTTTTCAGCATTTGTATTCTGTTTATAAGGTTCAAGGTGTAATTCCATGAGTGGATTGGAAAAAATTTCATAATTGTGCTGCAGTACTCTAATACAATGTGGTAATGTGGGATTCCAGACTTTACGACTTATAAGGTTCATGATAAAATGAAAAGGAATATTTAGTTAAGCATCACAGCATTTTATACACATCTAATATTTTAAGGTTACTGTCTGAAGGTTCTTCTTGAGCACAAGGGTATTACTGATTATAAATACAAAATATACTCATGTAATCTGGGGTGGAAACAGATTTGTGAGATGAAATTTCATTTTAGATTTTCATCAAGTTCCTCAAATTAAAGTTGGTCCATGTATAATAGATTATGAAAAATATCTGCAATAATGTGAACTATAAAACTGCATAGTTATAGTTAAACTTTTTTTCATGTTAAAGCTATAATGCTGATTTTGAAGAAATAGAACACAGATTTTACAGTAGGTAAGGTAGATAGATGTTTATACAATATTTTAAAATTTTTGCCTTAGGAAAAATTTCCATGTGACTCATTTCACATGTTAATATGAAATTTAAAGAGAAGTAGATATCGTTATTACTTCTCAAGAATAACTTCTAGGTATGACTTATCAGTAATTAATTGTTAAGTCTTAGAGTGACCTTCCAACAGCTGTTTTCAGTACAGGCCACCTTGAGACTAGGGGAGGACTAGGGACTTCTCACTGATGGAATGATTTCCAATTTGAAAATCTCTTTTCCCATTCTTGTAGCACCTACTACAAGTCATTTTAATGTGCTATCATAGAGTAAAATGTAGTAAGTCATCAAAATAAGATATATTAAAATAAATTTTAAAGGAATATATTCTTAGTGTTTTACAGATCAATTTCATAAGATTCGTACTGAGTTGACTTTAGAGTCTTCATGCTAGCAAGATAAAATTCTTTTGACATATATGCAAGGCAGTTTCAATAAAAAGGAATTAAGAATATGGTAAATGCCTAAAGCCAATCCAAACATATAAAAATGAAGTTGAAGTGTAAAGAACTGAAGTATCATTGTATGAACAGTAAATTCCGTGTTTCAGAACAAAAAGAAGTCGAGATTTCATAATAGAAACATCCACTGTCTGTCTTATTTTCACCTGTCTAATACAAGACATCCTTGACTGTGGAAAGTCACTCATGAATTCTAAAGATCATGATCTTTCAGATTTCTTTCTCTAGTATATTAATGATTTTAGCAGCAAAAGCACAGTGGAATCAATTTTTTCGGTCATAATAGTGGAGATATTTTGCCACAATTTCTAGGAAGCCATCATTTGATGAGTTCCATGTATTAGCTTCCATACATTTTGTATATTCTCTATTCACAGGGATTATGGTGGGCAGGTAGGAAAGAACTGTCTCCTTAGTCCCTGACTCCAGGAGTACTGAATCTACTATTAAAGGTTTTCATAAGTTAGTGGAGTAATTTCTATCTTATAGTATAGTAAAATGAGTGCAGTCATTTAATGCTTTTGCCTTCCTAAGCATTAAATATATTTCAACACAAATCAAGTATAAAATGTTACTGGCTACTAGGTGTTTGAAGACTCTTGGAAGAAGTGTTCAAAATTTTCAAATATAAAAATTATCATTTTTTCTTAGTATATTATTACTTTTATTTCTTAGTCATATGTAAATGTACAAAAATTTCAGCTGTAGTGTAAATCTGCATGTACTTCTCTATTGCATGACACATGAAAACAATTTGACTATATGAGTTAGAAACCATATAATTTAACTTTTTAAATATAAGTTGGCAACACCTCATACAGACATTTGTTTTCAGGTTTCAATAAATTTTTTAAATGCTAGCTATGTGAGATCTTATCACCCTTACACTAAAATTATAATACATCATGCTTTTAAAGTTATAAAGATAAGTTCATTTTAAAATTTATCTAGGGTTGTAACAGTGAATTCTGTAACTTCAATATACATTAATACATATAAGTCTACACCAATAATTTTGTAATTTTATTTATAGTATTTTCATATTATTGATGGCTGATGTGATTATAGTATGATCTGAAATTCTTCTAAACTAATTAAACATACTTTTTAGTAATAAAGTTTATTTTTTCACAAAAGAGTATCATTGACTACATTAAGTCATATAAAAGAAAACAAAGCATCCCAACAAAACTATAGTTTCTAGAAATATTTTTTACAATTTCAGCACTATAATAGTTGTTATTTACTTCCTTAAAATGCATAGAAACAACTTTTATAAAAATTTAAGATATTTTTAAGATAATCCCAAAAATTTCTGTATACCAAAGAATTATGAAATTTGTATATTCTACAAGAAAACACCTTCAAAAACTTTAAAGATCAATTTAATACTCTTCAAAAATATAATATATATGATCATATATTATGTTTTAGTATCTATTGCCAGGTTTCAGATTTCAAATCTTTTACTGTTCAGGTTTTTTACTGTTAATGCTATTTATGTATTATAATGTAACAAAAATCTAACTAGAAACATAATAAATTAAGAAAACTTTTTAGAACAATAGCTTACATGAGTTTATTGCTGTAAATCTTAACCTTGTCTATATTGTGAACAATGAAATTTTTGCCAAAATTAAGTATGTATTTACATGTGTTTGTATTTTGATACAATATACATGGATACTCAGGTACAAACGTTGGCCAATTTTTATATTTTTTGGTTCAAAGAAATTCTATTTTTAAGGGTTAACTCAAACATATTTTTCTTTTAAAATCTGTTACAGTTTGATGGCTTTACCACTTTAAAGTTTTGCAATGATTTGAAATTCAATAAAATAGAGCCAGTTATCCTAGATGAGTTAGGGTGCAATTGACCTTGAATAGATTGAAGCTTATGTAGATTAAGAGAAGGAAAACTATTTGCAAATACCTAATGCAGTGCTTAAGAGGGTGACATGACTAAAAGTGTGAAAATACATGGCATGAGCCTGATGATGAAAGAACAGGAGCAAAAAGTCATTAAAACTGGGCTCACACCAGGTAGGAAATACAACTTAACTACCTGATGCAGAGAAGTCTTGCGACACTCAATAGTAGGTAAATTCTTACAAATGCACCTACTAATTATGATATTAGTCATTGTTCTAGAAGGTATTCCCCTCAGTGATACTTCTGTTTAATAAATCCCAGAGGGCATTATCTGAAAGTCATATTTTAGTAAAGCCATTAGGGAAGTGATATTTTTTGTATTAAATTCCTTCAACCAATAATTGTATAAGTGTAGAGTATAGCATAAAATTCAGTTTGCCTAGAATTCTGAAGACAGTGTAATTTCTTCCACTCATCTACAAAACATTTTTAAAGTTCATCAGACCTACACTGCTCTTTTGTTAACCCACTTTAGTAAGGGAGACTTTCCTTCAGTGGCATACGGTATTTTGCAGTTAGTCAAAGCTCTCACCACTAACTTTGACAGTGATGCATTGCTATCCTCTAGTCTCTCGAAATAAATCATCTATAATAAAGAAGTCCTTAATGACATCAACATCTTCGCAGTGACAGCAGAAGCTTGCTCCTGCTAGCTTGCTATTGCAGAAGTATAAATTCGCTATTTGTAGAAGAGTTAAAAAAAAAAGCTAGCAACGAACTGCAGATGCAGAATTGTCACCATGTAAGTGCCATCTTTCACCTGCATCCACTAAGTTCTTCCAGTTTTATATTCATAAAACTGGTTTCAGACAGTGTTTGAAAAAAATCTATTGATAATCATGTGACACAATCTGTGTTTTTTCTGGTCCTAGTGACATTCTGATTACTGGTATTCATACACTTTATTCTGGACCTATTCCAGGCAGTTTTATTGTAGGAAATGGTTCTTATGGTTCATTGAGCATTTAGCATAACTGTTCTGAATATGATTGGTAAGTTTGCATATATTTACTTTACAAACAAGGCAGTTAAACAGCATAATTATTAGAAAATGAATCATAACAATGAAAGACTATTTAAGTTAACAAGCTTTGTGATCAAAGGATAAATACAGGTTAGATAAATGAAACTTTCAATGTAACTAATCTACATAAATAGACTTTGGTCTGATTAAAGGAATAGAATATATTAAAATAACAGTGGTATTAGAAATATGTCTTATCTCACTCATTTTGAAATATTTAAATGCATGTATTATCTTTCTTTAGAGTTGTATTCAATTAATCTCATGAACCATATTCATGTTGTATCCAAAGTGTACCACATCATAATAAATATGATTTAGCAAAGATAAATATGATTCATAAACTTCTGTTTGATTCTGAAATATGTCCTGTCTGAATAATATTTAGTACTTTTAAAATTTGTATTGTTTTTGATCGATTTTTAATTAGTTGAATACATTAAAGGGACCATTTCTTGTTTACTGTCTGTATCACCAAAAAGCAGGCTTTGAAGAATTTGAAAGCCAAAGCAATGAAAATCAATTTCAAGTTTCAAAGCTAAACATCACACTTTTTATGTATTTATTAGAAAGACTTTAAATAAAACAGTTAACTTATTTGTAAATTATATTACTATACAATGTAGATTGCTTTATACTCTGGAATGTTATAAAATTTCCATAACAGAAATGCTTTAAAATAGCAGTTTTAACATACAGTATGGTAAAATAATTAATTTCCTTCCAGTAACTATAGGGTTTTAGATATATTTCTTTCAGCCTTTTTGGCAATACATTTTTAGAAATGTGATTTGCTATTTCATGAATTTATAGATTTCATTAGGAAATTTTAAGTGATTTAAATAATTGTATGTATACATAGAATTGTCATTCTCTCCAATTCAATATAACTTAAACTCAGATATACATATATATTTGGTTATACCCTAAGTGTAGAAGTTTAGTATTATAAAATGGAGCAAACAGTAGGTATGTTATTATAGGCAGATGGTTTTAGGAGTCAAAATATCTTTCCTATTGTCATAACCTAATTTTAGAACATCAGTGACTTAAAATTTATAAATTTATATTTGTGGTATGAACATTTGCATAAGTTTTGAAAGCCTAACCCTACAATTTTTGCTCCTAAAATACATTTTTTCAAATCATATGCTCAATATAAACACCTTTGTGAAAAATGTTCATTTTTTACACAGTATGTTATATCATTATATACTGAGATTGTTTTAACTGAATATTTGATTTATTTTTAGTATCCTTTCACAGTAGCAGAGCAACTGGGTATGCATAGCTGAATTTATAAATCAATTCATCTTCAATTAGTAATTGTCCAACCACATATATAAAATGGGAGCACATACTTTTTACTGATGACCCCATTTCAGTAAATGAAATGAAACTAAAAATTATGATATTTGAGAAATAATACATAAAAATCTTAGAAAATTTACTGAGAATAAATCATTCCAGCATTTTTGAACAGAATAAAACAGTTTTAAGAGGACTAATTTTCTAGCTCTATTCTGAGGATACTTCTTTGTATAAACATAGTCATCAAATTTCCTAAATGACTTTAATAATAGTTTAATTTCCATAGTTCGAATAGAAAACAAAGAAAAAAGATACTGTCTAAAGTTTGGTCAATTCTATCATAATACCTTCTTGGGACTTTACTTTTGAAGTTTTTCATCTATTGTAACAGTATTTCCCATATAAATCTATTGCATTAATAATACAAGCAAGAGGAGTTAAACATTGTGCCAGGTGAGGGCAGAAGGAAAGGAGGGAAAGAGGAAGAGAGGGAGACGGAGGCCCGTATCAGTGTCCTACCTCTATCATCCTCATTATGATAGAACAATGATT
The DNA here is from genome assembly GCA_004027455.1 of Hydrochoerus hydrochaeris. Lineage (NCBI taxonomy): Eukaryota > Metazoa > Chordata > Mammalia > Rodentia > Hydrochaeridae > Hydrochoerus > Hydrochoerus hydrochaeris. Next base: position 45,414 of record PVLA01004425.1, read on the forward strand.
TACAGAGAAACTTACCTTCTCATGATTTCAAGGTAAGACATTTGTTCATTTGTTTTATTTTTACTATGTAAAACTTTTCATTACCTATTATGTTGACAATTTTTTTAGTTTAAGAAAATGCCTTATTTCATATTATAATCCTGGCTTATTAATACACAACTTCCTATTTTAAAGGGAAGTTTGAAGATGCACCTTGACTTTTACCTTACGTAATATCCATAGAAAGTCTTCACAGTTTTAGATAACAGTAAGAATATCTTGGTACTATTGATAAATCTAGTAGAGTAAGACACAAGATTATTGAGATCAAATATATATATGTTTTATATATATATAAAACAAGTTTTTAATATCAGTTTTAACATTTTAATATCAGTTTTTAATATCAGTTTAATATCAGTCTTTAATATCAGTTCATAATTTGAAAAATTCTATAACCTTCCACTTTAAGCATTGACTGAAGCATGAGTGGTAGTTATTAGCTAAGTTTCTAGATTCTGACCTTCTTAGTGAAGCTACTATTTATCCGAAAGTATAACAAGAATGAAACTATAAGAACTGTCTATTAAATACGTTCTACTCACAGGAATTTTTCTACAGTGTGGCCCTGGTATAAGTTGGGCCAATACCAACAAATGAAGCAGTATAAGTAAGTGGAGAGAAACTAAGAAAAGATGAGAAATACATTTAAGAAGGTTTTTTCTTCTTCTGATTTTGAGCAATAGAATTTCTATTTTTTTAAATCAAGACAATTATATAGTAATTTGGGTTAGAATGCATGCCCGGTTCCCCATCTCAGAACCCAATTTGTTACCACCTGTGGCTATTTCTATTTAAAAAAGAAACATAATTACTATGAGTCTCAGCAGTGTTTGAGTAAATTTTTGCAATTACAATACCTCCCTTGGGCTGATATGTGAAAATGGTAGATTAATTCCTGCCAGGATCTCTCTGTTCTCCTGCATTTTTAGTTTTGGTATTGCCTGCTTATTAGAGTGGCTCTGTTTGTTCTGGTTAAAGTTGTCGGTGTTTCTACAGTAAATCTTTAGAAATAAAAATCCACAAATCAGTCATTAAATTTTGTCTGAGGCAAAAGGTTGACATGTAGCATCTCAGCAAAGGAGTAGATAATATTTTCCATCACTTTCTCATGTGGCCTGGTTAAGTCTGAAGTAGAAAATAGTAGACCACTTGACAATGTTGAGAAAGCAAGACTTAAACTAGCAGGTAAAAGAAAAATTGGTAAACCAACAGAAGATGTGGAATTAACTTTATTGTATTCCTGTCATAAAACTATTGAAGACTAAGGATTTTAAAGAGTGATAATGAATATATTAAACCTTGATGACTAAAAGGAGATTTAACATCTTGATTACTCCTCATTCATTCTTTATTCTTGCAGTGGTGGTTGTATGTAAACTCTGTTCCTAACAAGAAACCAATTGATCTATACAAAGTAGTAAATGATATTAGGTATAAACAGTGTTAAAACAATGCATCAGTGTTTTTGCTATTAAGATTATTTTATCTCTCAGGAGTCTAAATAGTAGAATATTTGAAGCATGGCCCATGCCCATCTTGTTTGTCTCTGTAGTTGAGCACAGTTTCTTCGATATATTAGACACTAGAGAAAGTATGAATTCTTTTGCTGGATGTGGCAGCACACACCTACAAAATTTCCCAATTTTTCAGACTGAGGCAGGAGAATCACAAATTCACTCTTTCCTGGTCAATTTAGTGATATTCTGTCTAAAAATAAAAAATAAAAAGTGCTAGGCATATTGCTCAGTGAAAAGATCCTGGTCTCATCATTTCTTGGACACATGCACACACGCACATGCGCACGCACACACACACTATGTATAAGGAACAATGTCCTGTTGGTAATTCATTTATTTGAAAGGAACATATTTTGATATTTCTAAATGTATAATTACCACTTTTTAAATAACTGCTATGAAAATTCCTACATAATTAGATTTATACATTACAAATTCTCAGGGAAGAATAAGTAATCAGGCTTCTCATTGATGAGCATACAGTATTCACAGTATCTTTTCACATTATATACACAGAAATATATCTAATATACACATGCATAGATGCAGAATGTCAAGACAATAGTGTTGATTATAACATGTCTTTTCTCATTCTTTGGTATGGTTTATACAGTATTAAAATTATGCAATGCAAATGTTATACTTACTTGCTAAATTTTGTCATTTAGATCTAGGAAATTAATAATAAACTAAGGATAAATATTTCAGTATTTTAATCTATAATAAACTTGTATTTGTGGGTATGATGCTCAAAGTATAAGCACTTGCTGTCTGCATTTTTGTTTTTAGCACTGGGTTTGAAACTCTAAGTCTTCACATTGTGCTACATATCTAGCCATTTATTTATTTATTTATTTATTTAGAGAGTTTTGCTAATTAAATTGCTAAATTGCCCAGATTGGACTCTAATTTGCAGTCTTCCTACCTCAGTCAGTAAGCACTCTGCAACAGTAGATGTGTATTACAGCACTAAGTCTAAAATGAAATCACAGCTAAATCATTATCTTTAAGAGTACATCTATTTTTATTGTTATAAATATAATTTATTATTTAATCACTTTGATACCCATCATCTGCCATTTGGTAACAGGTAAAGAAAAATCACTCTTGCTAATTGTTCAATATATATTCTTATAATAAATCAATTTATAGCAATTTTCCCAAAATTCCACAATCTAGGCCATATCTGTGATAATGAAAATTGTAATCACCTGTTAAAGAAACAAACTAGGCATTCTTCTAATCATTATGTTGCCTACTTCTCTACTGTCATTTAAAATAAAACTACAAGTTTTATAGTTGCATAGTCCACAATCACTAATTTAGTATATAAATAATTAATTCTAAAAGTAACTCATTGGCATTAATTTACCATTATTAATTTACAATTTTAATGGGATTTCATTACTATTTGTCTGAAGTTTAGATTTTAATTGCAAAATCTATTTCACATAAGATTTGATAGAACAAAAGCTTCCAACAAATGAATTTTCAAACCATTCTAAAAACTCACTTATCAACACTTGCCAGAGAGATCAAGATAGAGCAAAATGGGAGAAATGTAAAATGTTTGGAATTTAACTCTCACACTCATTGATACAAAGACTTTGTAATACATCACAATACAGTGATAATACTACGTACTATACAAGATGAACCTGAAAATAATGAATAAAGAGGGACATTTCTATCTCTACTTGTCTAAACACACTGGTGCAAATATATCTGTAAAGTTAATCTAAAATATTTGTCATTCTCTGAAAAAAGAAAGGCATATCAGCAATCAGCAATCAGTGATACTTGGTGCAGATGGAAAGGCTGCCAGGATAGGCATTCTTTAAAAATTTGAAAAGTGTCATCTAAACCACATAATACCATGGAAAATAAAAAGAAGAGCATTATTATTTATGTCTTTTATTGACCTGTTCTACCACTCTGTATGTATTTTAAGTATTTTTTATACTTATGTTGATGGTGTTTTTTTTTTAACTCACTTATTTGTGTTGAATACGCATGGTTTGTTTTTAGCGTGGTTTGTTTTAAAGTTTTAGCAGTCTGTTCATATGCACCTGTATTTCATATAGTTGATTTCACATAGGACAATATGTAAGTAAGAGATGGCTTTGACAGTAATACTTTTGACATTTTCTAAATCTATTGTCCAGGGGTGGTGTCACATGCCTGTAATCCCAGCACTTGGGAGGCTGAGGCAGGAGGACTGCTGAGAGTTTAGGGCCAGCCTGAACTACCTAGTGAGTTCAAGTCCAGCCTGGACAACATAAAAATTTTGTCTTAAATTATATATATAAACAAATAAATAGTACTTAATAGACAAGAAACTTGTTCATAAGATAAAAAAATTACTCCTTTTTTAAACCTAGGCTTGAGTATATAATTTTGAAAGTTTCGTGCCCTAGTATAAATTATTGTACCATTATGGCGGTGGTCTAAAAGGCGGAAGGCCGAAGCGGAAATGCCTACCACTTCCTGCTTCTTCTTCAGCCCTAATTGCAACTCCCCTTCCTGTTTTCACGCACAGAGAATTCCAGTCGGTTCCTCACACATCATCATGGGCCACTTCCAACCAGAGGTCTTATAACCCTTTGTCTCTCTGTATCTGGTCAAAGGAGACAGCCCAGCCACCCCATGGTAGCTTTCCTTTCCACGTCCTCAATAAACCTGTTCGTTTTATACTTTGTGCTTCTCTATTGAGCCAGAATACTCTAACAATTTTGAGTTAAATTTTTGATTTTCTTTTATATTAAAGCAATAAAATTAACCTTCCAATGTGATTCTCCCTGTTTGCTTCATTATGCAGGAATATACGCTAATATGATACAGCAAAGATGAAATTCTTCATCTACTCCTGCTATATATATTTCTTTATTTCTTAGTAAATCTTTCTGTGTTTATGATTTTGCAGGTCAGGATAGGCTATTATGTGAATTCATCATATAAAGGAACTTTTTCATCACATCTAGTGAAAAATTCCTTTAAATTATTTTCATTTGAAATTTCCTCCTGAGCCTCAGTGAACTTAGACTTAGTATTCATGCTCAGTACTCATTAATTGACTAGAGAAATCAATTCTCTAAGAAAATACCCATTATATAATGATATTATAGTTTGAGTCATTGAGGCACAAGTGTAGGATTAGTAATAGAAAGGTTCTAGGGGTAAAAGAGGGAAAGGAGCACTGGTTCAATGTCCCCAGGTAACATGATATAAATAATTGGAAAGCTGAGCTATCATTTCACTTGGTTAATTGTAATAAACATATTATCTTGTTAGAGCATTAGGGTAGAATCCACATGCTAGGAAACAGATAAAAGGTGCAAGAAAGCATTTAAAATCCAATCATTAGGTTTCATTGCATCCATCTGCTCCCAGGAAATATAATTAGAAATTAGATTCAATGACCTTTAGCTGCCATTTTGGACCACAGTTTCAAAATCTGCATTGTCATGTTGGATATTTTAAATTCATATGATAAGAGTCATACCCAGTTCATCTCTAGTAGAATTACATTTTTCAAAACAAAAGTTGAAAAACTAGAATGAGGTTTAATGTGCTGATGTGTATTTAACAGAGTCTATAGGGTTATTTAATTTCAAATATGGTTAAAGAAACTGATACTCAACTCCTTTAAAGATTCTATTAACTACACTAACTGCTCAAGTTTTTACTGACATTTTATATATCATCTCAGACAAGTAGACTGCTTCTCATCAATTATTCTGTGGGTCCATATTGCATTAAAATTATACTCACAACATCCAATTATGCTGAATTGGTATACCATGCATGAGAAAAGAAATCAATACAACTATTTAGCATTTCATGTAGTTATTTGGATTTGAAATTTTGGACACCCCTGATCTTTTTTTGTCAAAATGAATATGATACAAGAGAGCTTCCTAGAATGATTTTTATGTATTTACTCAGAAGGGTGAGATATGATAAAATGATGTGCCTAACATAAGAAGTGCATTATGCAAATAGAATAAGATTTCTTGTCAGCAGTTGTGTACTCTCTGCTTACTGAAGTTCATGTAACTTGGGAAAGAGTCATGATTAGACAGGTGTTTCTTTAGCCTATGAGATCAAATTTCTAAAATATTTGTATAGCAGCAAGCCAGATGTACACAGTTTAACCTTATAATCCCATTTCACAGCTTTTCCAAATACTTAGAAACTTGTAAAGTATGAAGCTGATTATTTTGGCAGCATATCTCTATTAATAGGATTCAGATATCCTTATTTACAAGACAGTGCTGTTAATATAATCTGCTTTATTAAATCAACAGGAAAATAGGAACATGAAAATCCATCCAAAGGCTAATTGACAGTGAAGTTTTTTCTAAAGATTTTTATTTTTTATTGACTAATACTGGAAAACGTATAGCACGTGTGAAAATGTAAATGTTTTGGACATTGTGCTACCACTGCTTTGGTTAAGTAGATATATGCTGAGCTCCCTTCTACTTCTATCATAATCTTGATATAAGCCACATAAGACAATGCATCTGCTCTTCATAAATATTCCCTTTAACTTCATTGCAAAGCTTAATATCATTTGACATGTGGAAATATTTTAAAAGCATGCATCCATGTTTTAATGAATAGAGGTAATGCAGAATAATGTAATAATATGCCATGATTTTCATTATGCTTATTTATTGGTTGTACAATAAAGGAAAGAGATTACTATATTATTCTTTCAATTTGAGTTACTTATGTACTATGGTAGGAGATGTACCTTTTTATGTTTGTAATATTTTGTCCTCTGGAAAAAAAGGAGTATCAGAATTCTTAAATCATGTTAGGTAAGGGAAAGAGTTTCAGGCTTTGTCTTTATTTTATAGTAAATAATTGGCCTTTAAAACTATCTGATACTACATGAATAATCTCATGTACCTTCACATAAAGAAAAAATCTTTCAAATCATGTATGACTACTTGATTCTTGATTTAAGAAAAATCACCATAAAAGAAAAACTCTTTTTCTGTTTTCATTTAAGGAAAGTTATATTCTATGTGTTTTACACATATGAAAAAGTATGGCTAATGCACCAGAGTAAGAAGATGACATAACCAGGAATGCAAACCAAAATATGAAATTAGAGAAACTGTAAATAAAAAATTTTCAAGAATATCCAAGATGTAAATATATAAAAATTTGTGATTCTCAATTTTTATAAATGACAGATATTCTAGAAATGAAACTACTCCATGGAGATAGTGCCTCCAGATGTGTGTAGCTGTGACTCAGCTACTACTAGTCTAGTATGTTTGGTTTTCAACTACTCTACCATTGCACTGGGAATTTGTAGTCAGCCTCGAGGGACAACTCTACAATTTCCTGCAGGGCCAGTTACTCTTTTTTTTTTTCCTAAGAAGGCTTCATTTTTTTTTTTTTTTTTAGCTTTCTTTCACAATAAAGCTTTACTGTTGGTGAGATGAGACAGCAGTCACAAGATCTTGCTGTGCAAAAATTTGTGTTTTTGTATTGAAATAATTGAAATTATTCCATTTTTTTACAATTTTTTTCACTTTTTAGAAAATTTCAGCCATATTGTTCCCATATTCAAAGAAGAATTTTTGCTGCAAACAAACTATTAAACCCATACCTAAAATAGTTTTGTTATGTATGGAAAAAACTAATTGCATAATTATGAATTAAAAACAGGAAAATTACATAAAAATTTTAATTGTAATTTACTAAGAAGACAAAGCTACATAGCTTCTATTAATATTTTGCTATGCAAATATATTGTTCCTCCTCTCCAATTATAAAGTACAGAGTATTATTAATATTCTTTATTTTTTTTACTTAATGTGAAAATTAAAAATTTAACTTCAGAGGTATTATTACACTTAATATTGAAATGTTTGACTAGTTCTTTTGGAGATGATTTATACATAACACATGCCTCAAAATATCACTTAAAAGTATAACAGTTAAAGTTACAGAAAAAGAGATTGTGAACCTATCTATGTTACTGTGCATGTGCACATAGAAGTCTATTTTATACAGGTAAGTTCCTATCCTAAAAATAATAAAACTGCATTTTACTTAAAATTTGTTAATATGTCATGAACATCTTTCCATGTCAATAATGTAGTTTCACAGTATCTTTAAATGGTAGAAATCTAGGTCAATCAACAGATAAGATTCATTTAATCAGTTACTCTCTGTAGACAGACAGCTTATTCTAAGATTCTATTACCAAGAATCTTTGTTATTAAAGAAGAAACATCTTCAGTCCAGAACAAATCATTTTACCACTTTTGAGATTTTTTTTTTCTGTTTTCTTATAAAGACTAAGGGTATTTATCACTCATGGGGATATTTTAAGCATTCAAGTTGATAAAAACAATAAGCTTAATATCAGTGTTGAAGAAAAATAATAACCAAGAGCACTATTATTGTTGCTAAAAACAAATGACATAAAAGAGTCCTTAAACATTAGGGCACAGATGCATGGACATATTTTCTGTAAAAACAGTATTTTACTTGGCTTAATATTAGTAGTTGTTTAAGGATAGAATGTTATTGCAGAACACTATTAGTAATTTCACCGTAATGCTAATTTATTTTATTGCAAATTGCCATTTTGTACTCATTTAGCTGGGTTTTCTCTTGTTTTGATTTTAAAAAGACATTTTAAAAAATGAATTCTACAATTTTTGGCAGAGAATATTGGCAAATATTGTTTTCTATACATTTTAAACTTCTTAAACTTACAAGCAAACACTGAAGTGAATAAAATATTAAGTCTTCATTAAGAACTGTACTTTTTAAGCAGAGAACCCTTGAGGGAAGAAAAGTTCACATAAGATAGAAAATGAAGAGATATCCTACAAATGAGTTGTCATCAGACAATAAATTTTAGAAATATAGATACGGATAATTGCATATAAATTCATTCAAGCTTCTTTTCTCCTCAGAAAGTTGAAGTACAGAGGTTTTAATACTTACATATACACAGGCAGAGAGGAATTAGTATCTGTCTGCTTTTTTTGTTCTTGTTCCTATATCACGTAAAATCCCATGTTTTGCATACATTTACCACGCTGAGGAATTTATAGAATGTCCCATGAATAATTGCTATTGTAAAATACTGCACCTTAGTCACTAGACTTCAGGTAAATTTGGAAGATAAGTAAGATTTCCTCATATTAAATAAAGATTATTGTTGGAAACTGTATAATGCAGATCTTTTCAAAATGAGGATTTGGGATTGTTTTATGAGATTCTCTTAGTCCTCCAATTTTGAAATATTTCCAAATTTTGGAGGCTTCAGAAGTATCTAAAGATTCTTAAATTTAATAATGTAACTGACTTTGATTGCTTTATGCCAGTCAGAATTGTTCAGTAGACTTTACTGCTTGCATCTGTGTTTAAATGCAGGACTTAGGAATTACAGGAACAAAATTCTTCCAAGTGTGAGCTGATGTTATATTATAAACTCTGTTGAGATTATTCATTAACAAGGATTTTTAGTATAAAAGAATAATAAATCTCTAAGATACTCATGACTGTGATAAACAGAGCAAAATAATATTGAATGAAAAGCACAGGACATGAAAATCAGATGGATCATATAAAACTTGAAAGACTACAAAGTTTTTGAGTGAATAGAAATTGTTCAGATAACCTGTACTTCTATTATAACCTTCAACTAGTTGCTCATCAATTCCATCGGCCTCAGTAACACCTTCCATAAAATAATAATGATAATCATAATAATCATAATAGCCTCATAGATAAAATAGAAAGGAAATAGTTTGGATAGTGAAATAGTGAGCAGCCTGTAAAATTGGTAAGGAAACATAGGTTCCAAAGAGCATTCTGTGTGCATAATGGTTCTCTGAGGTAACCAAGAGCTAAAGAGCAACAATTCTGGGAATGAAGGGGTACTTACATTGATCCTAAATATACTCAAGAGAAATTTGTAATATACTTCAAGAAGCTTCATGTGTCTAAGTGCATTTTACTGTTTCTGCAATATTAAGTTGTTTGGAATTGAATATAAACATACTACAAATCACCAAATACTGAAATCCAGTTAAAATAATAGTGTTTCAGTCAGGTGCTTTTCAAGTACACGCCCTCTGAGGGAAGGCTGTCTTCTACAGTGAAAGAAACTTTTGTTTTAAATTGTGACCAAATTAAGCATAGGTCACATATAAAAATTACTTATATTTTAGCTGCAAGATTGGATAGAGTAGAACATTTAATTATATGGTTAAGAAATCAGATTTAGTTTTTTGAAGAGAACACTAAAAAAACTGAAAAATCTCCCTTTGATAGGAGGCAAATGGTAAATATCTTAATGTTTGTGGGCCAATGAAGTTTAGTGTAATTACTTCTTTCTATCATTGAAGCAGGAAAACAGGACAACATATAAATAAATGGACATGAGTGAATTTGGTAGAACTTCATTCTCAAAAGCAGATAGTAACCTACATGTCAAACACTGTCATAAGGCATTTTTAATTGTTTCATACACACACACACACACACACACACATATATTTGATCCCTGGGATCAAACCCAGGACTGGTGAATGGTAGGGTAGCATTCTACAATGAATAACATTCCTACCCCAAATAATATTTCTAAATTTTTCTCATTTACCTTTGTGTAATAAAATTGTACCATATAGATTACAAGCCATTTCTAACAAAGTCAAAATGATTGCATATAATTTCAAAACTATATATGGAAAAATGTAAACCTGTTGACTACTGACATAACTATAATTAAGATTATTTTCACTAGAGGACAAAAATTCTTCTAATTAATCTTCAAACAAAGTGGAATGTGGAAATCCTCGAATTATACATTAAGTGACACTCTGATAAAGACTCAAGAGTCTTCATTTTATCTTAACATTTAATATAAAAAATGAGTAAAGACACTGCTTTATTTTAAATTCAAATATGAATGCCTGCCTTAAAAGCCTATTTCCAATGACTTATACATTTTAAATATGATGCCTATTTTTATTTTTCAATGAGAAAATTACAACTATGGTAGTAATATAATACTCACTATTTTAATAGTTAATTTTTTCTCTAATTTAAGAATACATTGTACTCCGTAGTATCAATCTCCAAGCATAAGATTAACTATATTGTATCTCAATTTTAATTTTTCTCAGTGTTTTATCAAGTTACAATTTTGTTTTGAAAACAATCAAAATTCACTTGGTCAATGTTTTTTTAAAAATTTAAAATAAAATTGTGTGTCATTTTTAAAAGAATATTAGTAGACTACTTGATAAACCTATACAAAAATTTGGGAATTTTAAAATGTTCCCAATATGTTTATTAGTTAACATAAAATTTATAGGTTGATTAGCTTGCTGACTGATTTGTTTATATTTATAAAGAATTAAAAATTCTTTATGCTTAACAATATAGAAAGTAAAAATATTATAAATTTATGGTATAAGTATATTTAGCTTGAATATAAATAGTCTTTTTTGAAAAATAGGAATTAGCATTCGCTTATAATGAAGGCAAAACTTAAAAAGATTAATATCACATGAGAAACTGAAATTGCTATTTTCTTTCATTTATAAATACATATCTAAGTAATAATTGATTTTATTTTTTGATTATTTAATATTTAGAGGTAGAAGAAATGTGATTTTTTTTTTTACCAAGATCATGGCATTCTAAAAGTATTACTATATTGTGGGAAAAAATAAACTGATGAAATACATAATAGACTTACACTATTTTACACTTGGTTCACCTTTAAAATTATTTTTTTTTTTTGGTTGAGAAATTTATGTAATGACTGACTGGATGTAAAATCTTAAATTTCTCTTGCATTTGTAAGGTAAGTGTTCAAAGTGCCTATTTTGACAATTTATATGAATATAATGATAGTAAGTAATCATATGGTTAAGCCTAATGAGTGCATTAGAATACTTGATAATAAGTGGCCATTATTACCTTTTTATATTATTAATCAAAGGAAAAATTTGGTTATTAGAGTTATAATGTTCAGCACATTAAAATAATTTAACATGAAAGTATAGAAAGATAAAAGTACAGGCTCTTTCAAGACTCTATTAGGGTGATAATAGTGCTATTTTTGCTTAGCATGCAGCAATAATTTTTAAAAGTGTTTTCAAAGGAAGTTAAAGTAATTTCTCATCATCTTATATTTCCAAAAATGTTGAAATGACAGTACTTTTTTATAATTATGTTGGAAAGACTTCTCAACAACAAACTGATGCTAGCAGTCTCTGCCAAATATCATTGTTTTATAATGAATTGGGCATCCTATAAAATTCACTTAACTGCATTTCTCTGCTTAAAAACATGTGAACAATAATTTCATGGTTTCTCCTCATTAAGCTGAGAAAAATGAATAATAAACATCAATAATACTGTTTTGTAGATCCCAGCCTAAGACAGTGTGCTCCAAACCTCTCAGTAGAGAGTATATACAATGACATTAGAAATAATGCACCTTGAGCCATTACAGTGTAGTTTCAAAGCTTGGTCATGATGGCTGAAGGAATTAGGCTATAAACTAATTTGAATGCAAATAATTCAATTGGCAAAATCTTTCTTTTTCTTAATAACAAGTTTCTTAAGATGAATAAAATATGGTTTGTAGCAAATTATCAGAAATCACCAGCATTTATAATGGTAAATCAAATAACATGACTAGTTTATCTTTTATCTAGTTTTATCTAGTTACCCTTTTTCTCTTTCTCTTTGTTATACCTATAATACTCAAAACAGTTTCAGAATCATAGTGAATTTTTACTGACCATACATAAACTTTAATTTCTTAGTTTTGGAACCCAATTACTGTTCCAGCTTTAAATACCCTTCCAGCTGGAAAGTCTTTCCATACTCTTAACAGAGATAGAAAGAGAGCTCAAGAGGAAGAGAGCAGAAGAGAGCTTCCAGAGACAAGAAGTTTGGCTGAGTGATAACAAAAAAACAAAAATAAACTGTGACCTTCCCTTGCATTCACTCCTGGAATGAAAAAGAAAGATAAGATAGGGCTGTTGCAGCTTGACTTTATGAAGGAATTGAGGATTTTGGAGACAGTTATCCTTAAGCATATTTTGATTTCTTCAGAAAGACATAAAAAGTGGCATAGATTTATACCCATATAATGGCATAATTTTGTCCCCATTGCTAAGGGGAAATGAAAATTAAAATTCCATGGGGTCTTGGTGATCTCTAGGATTCTAGTTTTGGCAAAAACATAAAAGGAATGAGTTGCAACATCTATTTGTGTTGTTATGTAGAAAACGAATAGCACTCATCTTACCTTTTGATGATGTCAATTCTCTTTGTTCTTCTCAAGGATAATTTTCTTCATTATTCCTAATTACACAATTATATTCTGTCACATAAATTATTAAAGTTATCAATGTCACTTATAATTGAGTTGATATTTTCAGATTTTAATATACAGTCAAATAAACTGAAAATAATCCAAGTCATTTTCATTGATCAGTAGGCTCAAAATTCTTGTTTACAGAATGTAGTTGTTCTGCTCTCTTTTTTAATTTAAAGGAATACTGGCATTTGCTCGATGTGGTAAGAATATACTGTGTTTTTGTTATTCCTTTAATAACAAAACACAAATGCTTACTTCACTGTACTTGTACAAAATGTATTATTTTGAAAACTACTAATAAATACAGTTATTGCCATACTTCATGCACTTTAAAAATTCCAAAGCCATAGGTGCTGTCAGATAACTTTATAAGTAGTGGCTTAAAATGCTGTTGCCTGCTTCAGCAGTGTAGAAACAGCCACACCATATATTCTGTTGAAAGCAAAGCTAGTGGAAGCATTGTCGGTGTGAAAAAGCTTAAAATGAATTATTTGCCTGTTAACACTCCCTTGTGTTTAGTGTGCTGCAAAAAGGAATGCTTATTATCAATGTGAAAAGCAGTGCTTTTGAATTAAAAGAAAAGTTAAACTTGCTTTATTTTTGACCCACTGTGCACATCAGTTTATGGCCCCAAATTCAGTGAAATTTTTTTAAAAACCTCACTCCTGTACCAAATACAGTATTTATGTTAAATTGAAACTATAATGACATGCTGTAATACCATGTGTAGAATCGCTTACTTCTAGAAAAAATTCTGTTTAATTTCCTATGTATCAAATCCAAATCAGTTTAATAGGTGAATTGATCTTTTAGTGATGACTTTGAAGAGTAAAAGATCTATTTTCATTTTTCCATAATAATGCCTATTCTAGATATATCTATAATTCAAATCTTATCATAATTATATTGCAACCAGCAGATCATTTTTGTAGTTGACATATGCATCTTTACTCTCTAGTATGTCACTAATTTGTATGAACAATGTTGATATGTACATTTAAAATCTTACAGGTAAACACAGCATACTCAGTCTTATGTTCCTAGTACTTGGTACAAAGTATTATGTCTTTTCTGCTCAGTGTTTAATATTCTGTTCCATCCAGAGTATTTTTAATTTAAAATAAAGCAGTTTTCATTTTGATAAATTCCATTTGGGACTTTTTTATATTATCTTTGTCTCTGTCAGGGTCAAAATTAAGTAGAGAAGGGAAATATTTAGGGATGGATTTAATATCTTCGGTATCCTGCTTTTAAATTCCAGAGCATATTTTAGTATTTTTAACAGATTTTTAAAGACCCTTACTAAATTCCACCATCTCTTTCACCCCTAGCACTGATTTTATTGATTCATTTTTTTCCTAGGTACAGGTTATATTATCTCAGATTGTTACATGCCATGTAATACATTGTTGAATTCTGAATGGTTTTATGTATCTTATGCTCTGAGCTAAAGTATATCTATGAAGTGAGCTTGTCTACTTGACTGAATAGAGGACTCAGTCCCACAGGCTTCTTCGCTGGTAAGGAAACAAATAACAGCCAGGGAATATTAAAAATACGAGTAGTTCACTACCACGCATTGTATATTTGCATATCAATCATACTGGAACTGCCCAAGGTGCTTAGTGTGTCAAAAATTTTCCCCTTATAGGAAATTTTCTGCTTATTTCACTACTCAACAATGAGTAGTATAAAATTATACTGAGTAACTAAGCATCATAATTATTTTTTATATATTTAATGATTGAGAATGTGATCCCAATAATCAGATGTTGAATTTTAGGAACATTTACTTGAATACTATGTATGCTGGTTAAAAACTGACCATAGAATCCAGCTTCCTTATTATGCTCACATTCTACTTCTCTTTGACCTTTGCAGAGTTACATTTGAAGACTAGTATTCTTATTTTTTTCTTAGAATTGATTAGAAATGAGAGTTGAAATGAGATCTTTATTTTTCTCATCACACAGGACTGTCATTATTTAGAAACCCAAGAACCACTTTAAGGTCAATCATACTGTTATCTTGTTAGTATTATTTCATGACCATTATCATGCTGCACTTAGGACTTAAAAATTAAAAAGGAATTGTATATGTAATTTAGAATTTTTAATGCATTATTTCATGTATTTTGGCAATATTTTGCATACACAGTACCTCTCCAGTACTGATCGTGTTGCATTACAGGTATTTTGAGCCTATACAATATTAAATTTGTTTCCAATATAGAATCAACTTTACACAGGTGCTTTCTAAATTTAAAAACTTGCCTTTTGTGAAGATCGTTCCTAGTTCTCCATGATCTCACCGTGTTTGTTTCCTGCATTAAGAGGAATGCTACTCCTTTGCAGTCGTGCACTGTAAGATTTTTATTGAAACTATTCTATGCTAAGTAAAATGGCAGTTGCACATGTGAAAAATAATCTTTAAGAGAAATGGAAATTTGGCTAAATAATTCACATTTAAATTGACTTGTCTTATAGAACTATTGCTTGGGGTTGCTTGTGTAATTAAATAGATCTTTAGACCCTAAATCTGTTTGTATCTGTCCAAATGAATATGGGCTTTTTAGCGTTTTTTTTTTTTTTTTTGTCTTTGTTGTTGTATTTTTGTGCCAGGAATCAAGTTCAAGGCCTTGTGCTTGCCAGGCAGACGCTGTGCTGCTGAGCTGCATCCCCAGCCCTATGTAGGTTTTAGACGTTGGCTTGGTATCATTTTTAAAGACAAGTTCAAAAACATTCTCTACTGACAATATTCAAAAAATGAATTTGTACTTTCATATTTATTTTATAATAGAAAAAAATATACTAGATATATTTAGGGTTTTATCATTTTTAAAAATTTACATACAATAAGATGGACCTATTGGAAATACTATAATTCTATGAATTTTTAGACATGTATAGTCCCTTGAAGCAGACAGGAGACTTAACAGTTCTGTCCCCTTAAAACCTTCCCTAGGCTCACTCCAGTCATGCCTTTCCAATACCTTTAAACACTGATTGTTTTGGATGTGTTCTTTTGAATTTTGAAAAAAAAACTTTTAAATGAAATGACAGTATATATTTTTATGGGGGAACAACTGGCTTTGTTCACTAAATGTAGCACTTTTGAGAGTTACTCAGGTCGTTGTTTCAGTAGTTTATTTTTATTGTTAACTAGTATTTCCTTTTACATGTGTTCATCAGTCTATTTACTCAATGAAAGATGTAGGCAGAATCTAGTTTTTGACAAAGAAAGCTTTTGTAAATGTTCAGGAACAATTGTTCTCTGTGTGAGAGCAGTGAGCAGTGTTCATTTACTAAAGTACTAATTGTAGAGTGTTGGGGTGATATAATACACTTATGTTTAACTTTATGAGAAGCTGATTATTTTCCAATACAATAGTTGTATTATTTTTCATTCTCTAATATATGTACACAATTCTAGATCTTCCATAGCTTTGTCAGCATTTAGCATTACTAATTTTTTACAATATTACCAGATATGATAGGTATAATACTTCATTGTAATGATAATCAGGGTTTTTCAAATTGCTAAGTACAGTGAACAGTTTTTCACATATGCCATCAACACATTCTACATGGTAAAGTGTTCATCTTTTTCTTTTTTACTATTTACTTTTGACAATTCCTTCTATATTTTCACATAATTTTGTCAAACTATTAAGTATTCTCAAAGTCTGCAATGTGTATTTAAATATTTTAAATGTTTTGCAAAGCTATCATTCATTTTTCCCACACTGAATCAGGCTTTGGTACCATACCTGCAACCTGCTTAACATGAATTCACAAAGATTTTCTACTAATTTTCTTTCTAAACTGTTATGGTTGCATGCGTTATATCAATATCTCTCATTCACATTTAAGTGTGTGTGCATGCATGCATGCACATGAAAACAGTATTGGTTCATTTCCACTGAATTATCTATTATTGTCTGTGTACCTTTGTCAAGAGTCAGTTGTCCACATTTGGATATGTTTACTTCTGAATAGAATCTTCTGTTTGACATATTCCCATTATTCTGGCAATATGACAATATTTTAATCAGTATGACTTTATAGTAATCTTAAGCTCTAGCTTGAGTCATTTTGATTCTTTTTCAAAATCAGTTTTGCTAATTTAGTTTATTTGCATTTGCAAATTAAATTAAGAATCATCTTGTTCATATTTGTAGAGAATACTGCTAGTAGTATTAGTAGTAGGAATTATATGTATAAATAATTTGGGGAACAGTAATATCGTTACTATGTTGAATCTTTCAATCCACACAAATGAAATAGGTCACCATTTATTTAGGTCTTTTAAGATTTATATCATTATTTTTATAATAGAAATCCCATGCAAGTTTTTAAACTTATTGAGTATATAATTTTTATTAAAATGAAAATGAGTTGCATTGACATTATCTTTTCTAATATTTCTTCTAGAAATCAGAAATTTAAGTTTGGTGATGACCTCAAATGTAGCAACTGTACTTAATTCACTTATTTGTTCTAAGAAGTTTTGTTTTGATTCCTTACTAATTTTACACAAATTATTATTTGTAAATATGACTATATGATCTGTGAACATTTCTGTGTATCCCTTCTTCATTTTTCTTGCCTTATTGAATTTGATAGGGTTTTCAATACATGACAAATAGGAGGGGTAACGGTGGACCACCTTCTTCTCCTCCTCCTCTTCCTTCTCCTTTTCCTCCTCCTCCTGCTCCTCCTCCTCCTCCTCCTTCTTCTTCTTCTTTTGGTATTGGGGATCCAACTAATAACTTCAAGCTTGCCAGGCAGACACACCATGAGCAAAATCTGGACCAGTGGTGGACCCTCTTATGAAGAGGGAAAACATTCTTAATTAAGTATGAGACTACCTGTAGTTTTTTGGGGGTTTTTTTGTTTTGTTTTGTTTTGTTTTTCTTTTTTGGAGATGTTCTTTATACAGAATTTTTTGGAGATATTGTTTTTAGAATTTTCTTTCCATTCTTCATTTGCTGAGAATTGTCACCATTGAGAGTTGTAGAATTTTGTTAAATGTTTGATACATTTAAAACATTTTTCATGTTTTAATAGTAAAAATATTTTTCATTTTTTGTGCTATTTACTTTCAAGTATTTACCTTAAGGCACATGTAACTGGGATATTAAATTGATTGGGTGATCAGTTTTACTGTGTACTTCCTTTAACCTTTCTTGGAGATGCTTTTGAAATTACCATTTGTGTTTCCGAATAAACCTAGAATGAGCAGGTTTTAGAAGATGGCATATTTTACATATAGTTATTATTGATTAATGTTGATAAACACTCTTAGTGTCTTTCACAAATAACTATGTATATGTATATGTAACTAATTTCAAGTACAGAAAAGCATAAAAGCAAATAATTGAACTGTTATAATACAAACTTTTAATTGAAATGTTTGGTTGTTTTCTTTTTGTTTATCTTACACAAAAAAAGAATTACTAAAGTTTAACATGTCTAACAAACAAAATAATAACAGCAACAAAACATTAGGGCACATTTTTGTTTTAGTTCAGATCTCTTTGGTTATAAACAATGCTTTTTATACATGATAATTTTCATCTCATTTTTATGATTTTTTAATAGATTGAATATATCACCACACACCAAAGTTTTAAAATATCTACTTGAAAACATTTGTTTATCTAGTCATCAATTCAAGGTGCAAATTTTTATGATAAACATACATTATTGAAACAAGAGGGGAAAGTCATTGTGTACAAGTTGTGTTCAAGAACACATTTGAAGAATTATTTTGTATTAAAGAGGATAATTTTCAAGAATTATGAATAAACTATTAGTTACTCTCTTGGGACCTAAAATGATACAAGTATCTAATCTCATAGTTTACTTTCTTCTAAGACTTATAATTTAAAAATTATAAATATATGTGCTAGGTCTCAATTTTTAGAATACAGTGTTTTAAAATATCTAAAAGTTATTCTTGTTCTAAAATAGTACTGTAATACATATGGCTTATTTTGTTCTATTTTGCCTTTTCTATGCAAATACTGTTATTTCCACATTCAGATTATTTTGAGTTAGTTTTCAGAAGCCCTTGTAGCCTACCTGCATCATGGAGATGTTATTTTGTGTGGTTTTTTTTTTTTTTTTTTTTTTGGTACTGGGGATCGAACTCATAACCAAGAGCTTGCCAGGCAGGCGATTATGCCACTGAACTAAATCCCCGGCCCTTCTGTGTGGTTTTTGTAGTGAATTAGATTTATGTTTGCTAAGGGCCAAATAGCTATTTCATTATTCTAACTATACATTCACACAGTCTCTTACATTCTTATCTACATATATTAATGGATGAGTACATATGTTATTAGTGAATTCTGATAGCCAGATATCAAGTAACCTTAAAATTATACTTTTTGATATCATATGATCATAAATCAACTTTGCTTTTTTTTCTATATTTCTTTTTGCTTTCTCCCACTCTATTATTCCTCTTTCACATAACTCCTTTCCTCTGTTGTTTTTCCCTTTGATTTTATCTTTGCCTTTCTCTCTATATATCCTTTCTTTCATTCTTTTTTTGTCTTTCATTTTTTTCTTTCTTCATCAAAAGAATGCTTTGTATGAGCACCTTTGCAGTCTCATCAAACAGTCTTATGCACACACACAGAAACATGCACGTGTATTTGAATTCACACATATTTACACATGATTTTTACTGGTTCTTCATTGAATAATGTTTTATTTCTTAATTTATCTTTTATTTGCTCGAAACTATAAAACTTTAATAATATGCAAACACTGATAGCTGCTGTGTTAGAAAAAGAAGTTTCCTCAGACTCCTCGCCCTATGTCTAACTCAGTAAGGATTCTCATTTTTTAAGATTTCCCCTAAGAAAAATCATTAAAATCACAAGACTATTTATATTATTTATAATTCCTAATTAGCTTTCTTCTTACTACCCATGATTCTCTGTTTATGAAGTGTCTTAAGATACAGAAACTTAACTTTAAACTTACAGCAATAGTGAGGTGAATGTGTTTTTGTTCTATTCAAAAAACAAACTAATATTAAATATGTTGAGCTATATTTTTGCCACCTATGTAGATTCCCACTATTGATTTTACTATAAGGTCTATTTACTCTTAAAAAATAATAGTTTGTCATTATGAAAGGAAAAATTAAGATGGTTCATTGAATCTAGAAACAGGTGCAGTAGGTTAATGAAAACTTTCTTCTACCAGCTACTGGTTAAAGATGGTTAAGAGACAGAAATGAATCCACCTGTTCATCTTCATTTTGCATGTAGTTTGTTTGGTTAAGGTCATTTAGACTAAAAAGAAAGAAAAGACAGATTAAGAAATTTATGTTAGTTTTTTCTGCCCCCAAACTTCTACCAGAAAATAACATTTAAATAATACTTTAAGAAATTTTTCTTCACATAACTTTTTCAAGTAATAGTTCATAAACATTATTCCCCTGAAATAAAAAAGAATATTCTCATTTTAAATTGGCCTTGTTAAATGAAAGCACATACTGCACTGCCCTAAGGCTTACCTTGGGCCCTCTGCACCATGAATTGCATGCTCCACATGTCACTGATACTTGTGTGCTCGAGGGTCTTGTCCCAACCACCTCTGCTTCAGAGCATAATAGTGAGATATGAAGTGATGCAGGGAACAGGAGAAGCTTTGTCACTGAGTCAGCTGCGCGAAGAAGTAACGTGTATGAATGTACAGTATAGGGAGATCCATGAAAGATCCAGTCTCTTTCTCCCAAAGGACTCTGTTCCATGATACAAGGAGAATTCAGTTCTTTTTGGCAGACCTCCAGGTCAGTTTGGAAGCAGTAAAAACAACCACAAAACAAGCCTGATTTCCAGTGTTTTTACTCTTGGTTATTTAAGTAACTTTTCCCCCGATTTTCCTTTTACTTTGTTTTTGAGAATCAGAAGGTGATATCTATTTCCATTGAATTTTTTAAATGTAATTTCCATAGCTGGGGTACAGCTGAGAGTGAATCAGAGATGAATTCAACCATATGTGACAGGCTTGAATTTGTTCCTGGCAAAATTTGCCGAAGAAGCCTTGTATTTTGTACTTGAGGAGTGGGTGCTTTGAAAAGATATTACATCAAAAGGGCATCGAATCCCAGCAGATGATGTAATCATATT
The DNA here is from genome assembly GCA_004027455.1 of Hydrochoerus hydrochaeris. Lineage (NCBI taxonomy): Eukaryota > Metazoa > Chordata > Mammalia > Rodentia > Hydrochaeridae > Hydrochoerus > Hydrochoerus hydrochaeris. The sequence continues at coordinate 66,511 of PVLA01004425.1, forward strand.
TAAAAAAGGAGTATTATTAAATAATTCACACTTTTAATATGGAGAAATTAGGTCATTTTCCTAACCCTCCCACAAATATTCAATCTTAATATACAAGTTAATGAAGACACGCAGACAGTACTATACATCCTGATACTAACAGAGAATGCCAGTTTTGGACAGGCTCATTGTTTACTTTAACAGGTAATTTGTGGACCGGAATCATTTAATTGTTCTGAGTACATAATTACATGTCAGCAATTTCCAATTTAATTAAAATGTACAAATCTGAAGATTAAGGGAATTTTTGAATTATTAATCATTTTTCCACTAGGAAATCTTGTTGCTCTGCAGGAGATTTGTCCAGTGTACAACTATACGTATTTTTTTCCTTCTCTTTCACAGACAGACAATTTTCCCGCAGAGCCCAATTACATGGGCAGCAGGCAGCAGTTTGTTCAAAGGTAAGGCCTATTAAATAACTTTCTCAGCTTCTCCATTTGCATTCGTGTCAAAATTGTTTTGCAAGAGACTACACGATTGAAACTAGTAGAGACAACACTTTCTCTTCTTCTTTTTCTTTTTTTTTTTTTTTTATGTGTGTTTCAGTAGCTCCACGTTTAAGGACCCAGAAAGAGCCAGCCTGAGAGACAGTGGGCACGGGGACAGTGATCAGGCTGACAGTGACCAAGACACTAACAAAGGCTCCTGCTGTGACATGTCTGTTAGGGAGGCACTCAAGATGAAAACTACTTCAGCTAAAAGCCAACCACTTGAACAAGGTGAGTGAAGTCTTCCAATGCTTACAAAGTGTAAAGCTTAAGCAATCATTATAAGCCTATTAGTACTAGCCTTGCAGTTTATCACAGTGGAACAGACCATTGATAATATATCAGAGAAACAGCAAATCCCACAATTGCTCCAGACAAAAAGCAACTATTCAGTATCACAGTCACAATTGAAAAAGGAAGGACATGAATATCAGACTTTATATTTTTTTAAAAATGTGAACATGGCTGAACACTGAACTATTCTTATTCATGGGTATTTCCAAACCCCTCTTGCTTTAGGGTTCACTAAGAGGCAAAATATGGAATATACTAGAAATACCTGTAAATTACAATGTACTAAATTTAAATATCAAAATTAATATATGCAACAATTTTTGGACGAAATGAAGCAATTTATATTTTCTCTCTTACCAGTGTTGGTTAATTTTTAATTTGTATGTTAGCTTAAAAATAATTTTTCACAAGTCAAATAATGACTAAGCCAGAGTTATATATCCAGTTGACTTCTGCAAATCTTCATAAATATCAAGTAAATATCATCATTGTAAACACTGACTTAATAAATACATATATTTTTAAAAGTCTATTTCTAATTTATTTAATACAGGTTTTTATTAATTTTGCTAGCAATTTCAGTGTCTTTTCAGATATGGTGAAATACTTGCTAATGTTTCATTCAAAGATAATTAAGATACTCATATATGTCTTCTAACTATGAACAAGATATTTTATGTTCTATTGTAAAAATGAAAAGAACAACTGTAGAAATCAAATTTTAGAATTATAAACCATTAGGTTAGCTGATAAAATATTAGTCTTCAAAATCTTAATAATTTTAACATATATTTAATATTTATTATTTCAGTAATGTTAAATGATAAATTGTATTTAAACCATGTGAATATAGATTCTAAATAATTTATTGATGATTCATAATAAATTTTTGAATTCATCTGTCTTGTCAGATATACATAGACTGTAATTAATTTTTCTAATTATATCAAAATTTCAATATGTATACATTCAACCACAGATATATTTACACATACTTAATTGTACATATTTACTGCAGTGTACAGATTATGTATATATTAACACTTAGGCACTCGATATAATTTTGCTGCATTTAAGATTGGCTTCCAAGAAGGTTTGTTTTCATAGCAGTAAGTGCCATACTGATGACTTTTCTCCTTATATTGTACTTTAGCTATCTTCTCTGCAACAATTTTAAGAATTATTTTTAAAAGAGGCAGTTTGAATATTTATGTGATAGTCACTGTCCAGGTAAATCTGAATGTTTACTTGAAGTGATTTAAATGGTCATCATGGATTGTGGCTCTGTGACATTATATATAATATTTTAGATAGATATAAAACTTTTTAGAAACCTTTAGGTTCTTGGATCTTGATATGTGAATATATATCATGAAATCTATGTATGTGTGTGATATGTAAAGTGATTGACAGTTTATTGGCTACTATTCATAGAGCTGAAATAGTAAGTAAAGGTTTGCATGTATTATCATAACTTTATAAGGAATTTTGTTAATAAAACATAAAAATTCCAAAACTTAAAATCAAAATATTTGCTGTTGACATGAAATCTGATTCTTTTCAATAACTATACAACGTGTGTGATGGGAATGTATTTGATGTATTCTCTCCTACAGAGAAAAAAAAGTAACCATATATGTATTATGCCTGAAAATGTGAGTTATACTAAAAAAGGTGTCTATTCAATTTTGATAACAAAAATAATGTCTTAAGAAAGTGGCTATCATTCTTTAAATCTCAAAGTTGGTCTATATTAGAATTACTATTACATATGATAGGGCTGGGGATTTAGCTCAGTGACTTAAGCACCTGCCTGGCAAGCGTGAGGTCATGAGTTCAATCTCTGGTACTTAAAAAAAAAAAAAAAAAGATACATATGATATAATTGCTAAGAATGAGAAAGCCAAGAGAAATATCTACTGTAAAGCAAATCATTTCCATGAATCATTATTTATCAATATAGAAAATTATTATGATTCTAGAAAATAGACTCACTATATATATGTATATATATATATATATATATACATATATATATATACATCTTACTGGGAATTGAACTCAGGATCTTGTGCTTGCCAGGCAGGTGCTGTGCCACTCAGCTATATCCCTGGCCCTTAGACTTACATAATTAAATAATTAATGATTACGCAGAAGGAAAACAACTGGCTTTCATTTTTAAAACATAATTTTAAAAGCAATAATATTCTTTTACTGATCCAATGATTTCATCTATTTATTCATTTAATATCTATTAAATGCTTTGAACATGTAATAAGAACTTTAGAATTTTTTAGGAATGTGAAAAATAAATTTGACTTGACTCCTGCCTTCATGTAACCCAGTGTAACTGTTATAGATGTAACATCTCTCTGTCTGTTTTTTTCTCTGATCTTTCATCTGTCACTAGTATCTACTTTTCTTTGTAATTCATATCTAGCTCTTTGTTCCTTTCCATCATTTATAATCTATCTTCCCTGTCTGTTTTTATCTATGAATGTATTTATGTTTTTCTGTGTATCTATGTAAATTCAGAGACAAAGACTAAAACTGTTCTCACTACTTATTATAGTTAGTAAAAACTTCATTTCGTCATTAACTAACGAAATGTGCAATCTCAAAAATGTTATTTTTTCTTACCTATTAGAAAGTGAAACTTACTAAAAATGTATTTATTAATCTGCATGGCAGATTGAAGTTTAAACCGAGGTTTTACTATGGACAAAGTATTTGTCTTTCTATATTTCTTTATTTTCAAATAGGAGAATTTGCTTACATAGCCAATTTAATTTATGATTGTAACAAGATACTATGTTATTAATAAATAGTAAGCTAAAGCCTGAGTTCATATGTAAAAATCAAGAAAGAGATTATTAAAAGGGCCATCCATATGCATTGATTGAAAGACAGCTCACTCTCCTTTGCTTAGTACTTAAACATATTGTCTATTTACTTTTGCAGGAGGTAAGTACTATTATTCTCACATTTAATAAGCTTAAGTGTGTTTTAAATGTTCTGCTGCTATAAATACTGAAGGCAGCATTAGAAATAATAGAACAAAAAAAATGAATTCCTTCAGAGCTTGCTTTTACAACCAGTGTTTTATACTTTTCTTTTAATAAGCAGTTTGTTCAGAAATTAATACAAAATGTGGAAGCATACAGCTCCCCTCTTGGTTAATATATTCTGCTAAGTTTTTTAAAAGCACCATGACAGCTAATGCCACACTTACTTCAATACGCTCAGTTGAAAAACAACTTTCTTTAGTAATATAGGATGATCACAGCCATACTCAAATAATTATCTCATGTAGATGTCAAATATTACATCCTACTTTTTAATACTTTCAAAAATTCCTTTAAAAAAGTAAATGTCCTCTAGGAGGAAGAAAGTATGAGATAAAAGACAAGAAGCCTGTTTACTGGTTTCTCCCACTAAAATTTGTAGTTGTATCTCATACTAATTGCATTTAAAAATCAGTAACATGTATGTTACATTTTTATATTAATTTATTTGGATTTTTTGTCTATTTAAATGATTTCACTTTAGACAAATAATGTTTTATTTCTAAATTGAAATTTTTAAATTTAGAAATGAAAATCAATTAGAAGTAATCTTTTTAATGGTACAGACTTTGTTGGTGATAGGTTTTCTTTGGGAATGACTTAGACATTTTGAAATTTTTTTTCATCATTTGAAAAGCTATGCTTTCTCTCTTTTTGGTGGAGTTAACTTTTTTAGCACTTGTTCTATTTGTGGCATTCGTGTAGTTTTGCTATCATCAGCTTAATAATTCCAAGAATGTGGCACTGGTTAGTATTGCCAGTTATTTTATTAAAAATATTGAAAAGGAGTCAGCAGCTAATTGAAAGTGTGATGTACTGCACTGGAGCTGAAGATAACTTTAAGGATCTTATTTTAATAAATCTTCTAGAAGACAGAGGTTATTTTAGTTTCTTTTCAGGTGATTAAAAAAAGATCTTAGAGAATATACTTAGTTTCTTTCAGTTTGATTTTATTTTTGTGCTGTTTCTGTATTACATAGATTTTTCCTATGCTTCCTTCTCCTTTATCAAATCTTCTGATAGGTAGATGAGTGAATGAATGGACAGATGGGTAGATAGATAAAACAATCCAAAGGTATTGAAAGTTGAATAGCACATTATTTATTAAGAAAAGTAAAATATATTCATGCCTAATAACATATTTTTATTAAAATGATACAGATGATTATTCAAAATACATTTGCTCTTATTTTGCTGATTTGCATTTTAGAATCACAACAACTGACTTCCATCAAACTATTGAAAACATTGCGGAATTTTTGCAAATAACATCAACATATAGTTTCATAATGAATAAAACGCTTCAAGAATGTTTGAAGCTAACTTATCTTTTATCCTTCAGAATGTTATTCACCCTTTGACTTCTTTAAGAAAGTGTTATATGTTTGAATTTCTAACCATTAGGAACACTGCAGATGCTTCTGAATGTGGGCAAGAACTTTGCATTCCAAAAGCTTTAAATTTCATGTCTTAAATTTCAGTTTCCATTGATTGCTAAATAATAAATGGGTGCATATTTTAAGGGCCAAGTGAAAGTTCTCAGTTCTCCAAGGATAATCATTATTTTAATATCTTTATAATTGACTGAAATTAAACCTTTAAATTGAAAGAATGTGCAGAGCCCCCTTGCTGACAACCTGCTCCAGAGTTGGCAATTGGAACATCACTGACTCAATGGCCTCTGCTTAGTTTCCAGCTGTTGGCTGTCCATTTCTTTGCCTGTGATTGGAGTTCAGGAATTCTCTGCTCCCTAGAACTTGCTCCATTCAAATCCTTCAACATGTCCTATGCTTCTTTATCATCTTTCGATCTTATTTTTTCTGTTCAGTTCTCATGTTGCCAGAAATTTTGAATTTCTAAATTACACAGTGGAACCCCTGATTGAAATCTGTTTTCAAAACTCATGAAAATCTGAGAATAATAATAATAATGATAATAAAAACTTGATTTGCTAAAGTTAATTTTATTTTTAAAACTAAAAGACATTCTTAAGGATTACCTTCTCTCTCCCTACAGAATATTTTAGAAAATTAGAGAATCATAAAGCTAATTGTTTTTGTTATTATTGGCTATTTATTTTTTTCTTTAAATAGGAATTTGGCCTTTGGTGTGGATATATAATTAAAATAGACAAAGGTTCAGTGACTGCAGTCTTTTTTATGACTCCAAATTTTGTTAGAAACTGAGCCTCATTCCTCCAAAATTTCCTCCTTAATTTATTGGGTAAAGGCTGTAACTTCACCATATTTCTAATTGTATGTGGAACAAAAATAATTTAATCAGCTTTCTACAACCTATATTTTATCAAGAAGGTTCTATTGAAGAAAACTGTAGTTCAGAAATAGAGAAGAGGAGATAAGGCTCTTGACCAATTGGGTAAGTGTAGAAAAACATTTGGATTGGGGAGGAGGTTATTGCACTAGAGCATTAAGAGCACACACTTGACCTAACTTCCAGTTTTCTCTAGAACTAATCTGGATAATAGCCAGGCTAGTATGTCAGGATTCTCCAGCTCCCATTCTGTGTTCTATTCGGCATTATGGTTACTAACTGCTGGCTCTTTCGGTCAAGCCATCCCTTTCCCCAGACAGTTTCCTCTGCAGGCAAAAGCAAAACCACGTGTATATAAACCGAAACAAGGTAATGACTGCATCCACTCTCTTAGCAGCCATCTGCCAATATCTGGTAATAATTTTTAAAAGAAATGCTGCTATAAACCATTAATAATGAATTTGTTTTAGGAAGGAAATTGAAAATTATTTTCATATATGGGGAAAGTGAAGGAACTACTGAATATTTAATGTCAAAAATCATTTACAAATTTTTAAAGGCATTGCTTCTTTATAATTCACATAAGTGCCATTTAAGAAATTGTATTATTTGCCAAGACTTTCTATTATTCTCAAGCCCATAAGCTGCTGTTGGATTGTATTTATCAAATAGCATCTTCTTGTCAGTGTCCCACATACAATGTGCTGCTTTTGGGACCTTCATAATTCACCTCATCTTATATTTTACAGGGTAAAGTATTTCCCAAATTATGAGCAGCTTCAGTTTATTTTTCTTATTAAACTTTGCAACTGTCCTACAGTTCACTTAACTTTAAAAGTTTCAAAGACATCTCTTTTTCTTATGTGTGAGCATCTGCTTGCAGAACCCAGCAGCTGGTATCATGAAAAGAGAGATTTTATTACCCTCACTTTTGTTGTTCATTGTACAGCTTCATAACAAGTGTTGAATGATTTACCATATATTCAATGTAATTTTGAGAACCTCTGACTGACAAGTGCATAAGTGACTTTTGCTAAACGTTCTAATTAAAATATCTCCCATAACTACTGTTGCTTAGGTCATTAAGGTTATCAAAGACCAAAGGTCAGAAGTACAAATATTGTGCACAGTTTGAAGAAACATATAAAAACCTAGTGGTTGGTGACAAATAACACAGCAGTGTCAATGGGTTTGTATTGCACAATATTTACACTTCTGAATTTGGGGAGATGTTTTCATTCATATATTTATCCTTCATTCTTTTTACAAATATCTGTGCCAGTGGATATAAAGATGAGCTCAGGCACAGACTTGTTGCTCAAAGAACTCACAATGTAGTAAAGAAAGTTGACATCTAAACTCTGAGGTCATTGCAGTGGGACACATATCCATAGGAATGATGGAGTCATTAAACTAAAAACCCACCACAGAGTGAGAGAACTGAAGATTTCTATAGTAGGAGACATCTGAGCGGATCCTTCTGTTCACTTGGCAAAGTAAAGTTGGAGAAGAGAGAATGGCAGGACACTCACACAAGCACAGATGAAATCAAGCAATGTGTGGCGCATTCCTGTCAGGAGGAGATGAACAGCGATGTGTGAGACTGGCAATGGCAGATGTGAGACTGGGGAGGTGGCTGAAAGCCCAGTGGTGTGAAGCCTTACAGAGAATCACTGGAAATACTCAGAAGGCAGCAGCTCAAACCTTCATTTTAAAGAGCTGACTTTCTGACAAAGCAAAAGCAAATAGTGACACAGTAAGGAAGCAGGGGAAATAGTCCTGAACAAGGAAAAATGAGGCCTAGACTTGCAAAGTGGTAACAGGAATGAACAAAGGAAAACATTAAAATCTTAGAGTTGCCACTGCATTTATAATTAATTGCTTATTACTTGATTTAAGATTATTTGAGGATAAGGAGTTATGAAGGGAAAATAATCTGATACTCAAATAAATGAAATATCACCTTATTGAATGCATTATGTTTTTGATGATATATATACAAAATAGCTAAACTTTTACAATATTTACATGTTAACTTTCTCTAAATGATCAACATTTATATTGGTACTGGAATTAGCTAAATACCATAGAGCAAGTCAACTTTCATTCTGAGATGCTAAGAAAACAGCAGTAACAACAAACAAAAACAACCTCAGATCTTTGAAGGAAACCTCAGAAAACAGTGAACTAGTAAGACACTCAATCTCTATAAAAGAGAGCCATTTCTATAACCGTGAGTAGACAGTATTTCAATTTACTGATGTGGTAAAGACTGGGTGAAGTCACTGCGGGGAAAGTACTTTTGGTAGTGAAAAGAAGAGTTTAGATTTAGATATGCTAATTGCACATATCTGAGGGACCATAAGAGGCAGCTGGCAATTAGAGTTTGGCGATCAGTAATACCTAATTAATCAATATATTATTTGAATAATGCTATTTTGTCTAAAGCAAAATGATATTGAATAGATTAATTATATTTTATAGTCACAGACTTGGTCTGACAGCACTTCCAAAAGTGTGATCTGGTATCACCAGCATAACTGTATAGCTTATTAACCTCACTAGTTTGAAGAAAGAAACACTTAGAACAGTATGCTTTGAATTTTCAAACAATTTGGTGTATCATATTGATGATGCATATGGTGCTGTCTTAGTTGGTATGCCAAACCTAGCAACAAATATTTTGTTTCTTCAGAAACTATTAGGTCTTGAATATCTACCATGTCTCCTTGCAAGCGACAAGGGTGGAGCAGCAAGTGAAACAAACATGTCTGTGCATGGACCCTACATTCTGATGAGAATGCAGTTACCTCACAAATCCTCACAGGAACCATGCAAACAATTTTCAAGCTGTTTGTAGTCTAGTTATGAAGATTAAACGTTATACATATAATGAAATGTAGCAAATAATACATTGCTACTTAGGGTTAAATAGAGGATTCTGAAGATTTTTAAATGAAGGGGTAGGATACTGATACTTATTTAATAAACATTTTATATGAGATGAAATCTTGGTTAGGATTTAATAGAACAGCAGGGCTTTCCTTTGACAGAAAGAAGAGATTGAATAGCCCAACACAATCATCACATATAGAATGTACTTATAATATTGAGGGGTAATGAGCCTCCTGTAATCAGAAGATAATGAACAGGAAGAAGAAAGAGAAAGCAATAGTCAGTAAGGAAGAGGAGGTGGTAGGAAGCTTTATTGTCACAGTGGACAAAAACAGCCCAAAAAAGTAATATTGATTCTTCAGAAAACTCCAGGAAAATGAGGGTCAAGGAAAGCCTATACAATCTGACAGCCAAAGGTCACCCTCCATTTCCATGCTAGGAGTTATGATAAAATAATTAAAAACAAACAAAAAAAAAGAAAGGAAGAAAAGAAAATGGAAAAAGGTATATCATAGAAGTATGGTTAGAAAGTAGAAAAAGACAGTTCTCAATCAAGATATATCGTATATAGATACAAATTCCTTATGATGAATATGATCATTATGTCTATCTAAATTGTACCAATAAGCTTAATAAAAACAGAAGAAGAAACAAGGTTTTCTGATTCATCACAAAGACTGGCAGGTAATGAAAAATAGAAATGGCAATGGGGGCAATGTGGGGAAGAAACGTAGCTAAGGAGGACAGTGCTAGGACTGAAAATGATGTGATCATTCGAATAATGGAAAATCAATACACTGAGCCACATGATACAGTTTGGAAGGACATACTGAGGGACCATACAAAGAACGGATAATAATTCCAGAATAGTGGCAATGTTAAATTTTAAGTAAACTTTTTGTCTGTAAAGAAAAAGAAGAAGAAATGAATTTCAAAAGATAAATAGCAATAGAGAAGTAAAACAACAACAACAAAAACAAACAATAATTACCTGGAGTCCCTAATAAGTATATCCAAATTTTCTCTTTAAAGTGTAAGCCAAAGCTCATCAGTCTCTTCTTTCAATGAATATTTTTTTATTTTTCAATAAATGAAACTCAGATATGTGAGAAGCAAGAGGAGTTCTACCTTAAGGCTTGTATCTGTGAAACAGATGTGGTCATTATTTCATACTTAGAATTAGTAAAAAATAAGAAATAGGAATCTGTAATACATTAAATCAAATATGTCAATATTAAAATTAATTCCTCCTTTCAGTCTTACAGGTCTCATTAGTTCTTGAAAGCTGATATTACAATACATAACCCTAAAATTTTTAGAATAGAATGTTTTTCTGAATTAAGAGTTTTTCAGATATTAGAAAGGTTATGTGCTACTTCTGCATATACTATATATTATCACTTCTGGAATCTGTGACAGCATTCAAAATCAAACTAATAATGTTGTAAGAAAAGGGCTGAATATTTGTACTAAATAGGACACATTAGCAATAGAAGTATCCTGTGTTTTTATTATTTGGTAAGTAATTTTTATCACTTTTTAAGTTTAATCTTATAGGCCAGGAATATGTAGACTTACTTGACACTTTGTCACTCATATAATAGTTTTTATATGATAAACTTTTTTTATATGATAAACTTTTATGATGAAGGGTTAAAATTTAATCTTGTCATAGTTTAATCAGAGAACAAGATTCTTTTGTTTGTTTTGAGACAGGATCTTGCTATATAGTTGTAACTAGCCTCAAACTTGTGGCAACCCTCCTACCTCAGCCTCTGGAGTGCTGGGATCATAGGAATGTACCACCATGTCTGGTATTTTTAATAGCACTTTAAAATATTTGCAGTCCAAGAACAAACATGTTCCCTTTCTGATACAGGGATTATTTTTGAAACTATATATATAGTTTCAATATATATATATATATATGAACTATATATGTATATATATTATGAAAATTGATTTGTCTGCTCTAGATTGTGTTTTCTCTCTGAGGTTTTGAAATTCAATATGAAGGATAAAATTGTATTGTTTTGTCTTTAGCCTGAGTAATATCCTTCCTAATTTACTTACTACCTTTGTTATAGTAGTCTTTAAATAGACATCTGACCTTTTACTCCTACAAGCTAATAGTATTTTAAGACTTAAACAGCAAAGGCTATAAATCTTTAGGACATCTAAATGTGTGCAGAATAATTTCATGATGTATATAAACATTACCTTATGTTGTTAGAAATCAACAAAGTATAGATTGAATTTTAAGTATATATAAATCTGTGAATTTTTACTGACTCATTGGGTTATACTGTGACAATTGCTCAAAGCCAGGTCATATTAACATTGATTATTATGTGAGTAAATTAATTCAGTGCATATTACTTCTGTTCCTGTATGCCACTCTTTAATTTCAAGATATTTAATCTTTGAGAATGCCAGCCCTCTATTCATGCTGCTGTAATTCCATTAAGTAAATAGTACTACAGTATGTATATAAATAAAATTAATTATATTGGATATATTAATATATGCTAATGTTAAGTTTTTAATAGTTCCTGAGAGGGAAGTAGGATTAACTGAGGAAAAGTGAATTGAATATTTGAAAGTAGAATAAGTATATCATCAAAGAATTAGGGATGTGATAAGCCATAGAGTGATCCAATAGCAAACATGTAGAAATATTTTTGTTGGAACATAGAGTGTAGAGTTATTGTGTTGGTTACCTTTCTTGTTGCTGAGACAAAATACTAAACATGCAAAGTTAAGGAAGGAAAGATTTATGTAGCTCACAGTTTTTGGAGGTTGCAGTCCATAATCAGCTGCTCCAAGGCATGGTGGTGTGGCACAGGGGCAGAAGTTCATGTGGCAGAAGACAGCAAAAGCAACAAGAGCATAAAGGGGAGGAGCACCAAGAGAAGACTCTTTCTGCTCCTTATATTATATGCAGGCTACCTAACCTAGGGTGGGTGTAGCATTCACACCCATATTGCCAGCACTGCACCATGAATCAATCACAAATTCTAAAGCCTGTCCTCATGAGGCATGAGGCTTTGGGGTAACATCCAGGCACAAACCATAATAGTTATAATGAAAATAAATTGGAACAAAGGAACTACTTCAAGTCAGATTATGAAATACTGCAAATGCCATACTACAGAATTTAAATCTCATTCCATGTGTAATTAAAAATGATATCCAGTGGAGTTACTAGAGTTCAATAATCAAACTGATCATTTACTAAGTTCCAAAAGGATTGCCATGCCTTTAATGCATTTTAATGCTTACACAGCATAATGTCATGCAGTTTAATTGCTATGCACAGGAGATTTTTATTAGAATTATTCTGATAAATGAACATAACTCAGAAGATACCTAACCACAAATATCATTTATTTGTTGATCATCATCAAAGTTGATATTTTCCTCTTAGTTTTCATTTACATCAGAGATGACACCTATACCATTAATATAATTGCAAGGGAATCCTTAAAAGATTATAAAACTATGATAAATGATGTGAATTAATAATAGAGAATTAAAAATAAACATCTACTGTGTATCAATCACTGCACAAAATATGTTTAAATAAATGTTCCTCAAGCTGAACATTAGAGAACTCAGCGATTTCTCATGTGAGCAGTGCAGCAGCTAACAGACTGATGTGACTATACTCTTTCTATTCTGGAACCTTTGCTTGTTTACAGTCTTCAACAATAATGTGCAAAGGAAAGCTTGCAGGTAGTTACATTAGTATTTCTAAATTGAAAATAGGGTATGTTATTTTGGAAAGAAGAAACTAATCTAATATTTTTACCTAAGTATATAGATTTATAAATGTTATTTCAGTAACTCCTATAATTATTTGATTATTAGTTCTGATTTTCATTAATCATTATTATTTTTACTTACTTTGTTTATCATCTAGTATTGAAATTAGCATTGTAGATTTTATATTTTGTTTGTTTGCTTTTTTCTTTTTATATTTCTGTAGATTACTGGGCTTCAACCAGAATAATCATTATTCTGTTTCTACAAAGTCTTCAGCTAAGTCTAGACAGTCTTATTGAAAATAGGGAGATATTTAAGAAAACCTCCTTGTTAACATATTAAAATAATTTAAGTTTATACTCTCCTAAAAATAATCATTTGTGAAGCTGAGCTTGTTACTATTTAATTACACGTGCAAACATCAAATAGCAAAGACAATTCTAAATGTATGTTCAACCTTCCCATTCAATGCATCTTAAATATGTTAAAATCGTACTTCTGACAATTTAAAGGGATAAATAAAATGAGTTTTGTTTTATCAATGCTATATTTAAGTTGTAGCATTACTGGTATAAAGAGGGGATCTATCATAGGCTATTCAAAATATCTGTTATATAAGCAAATTTAATTCTACTTTGTTGAGAATCTACATTTGCAACACATTAAAATCCATCTGTATTCTTTCACAGTTCTCCAAGGACTTGTCAAAGTTTTTTGCAATTAAAATGGAACAAAAAGACACTCAATTAAATTCCATTCAACTCACTTCTTTTCTAACCCAAAATTTCCAGAACTTATCCACGTTTCTATCTCAAACTCACTTTAGGCAGTTTCTTTTGCATAATCTTCCTTTCTGTAAGAAGTTACTTTGGTTAGAAACAAAGGAATATCTCCTTTTCCCTCTTTTTCTCTAATTTTTGTTGCTACTGCCTCTGCATTGCACTTGAACTTAGCTTCAGTGTACCAGGCCTGCCTACTCTGATTCCTTTTCCAATCACACTATCTCAGGTGGATATTTTGTCCTTTTATCTAATCACCAACCACAAACAAGATAGCAATCTTCTTGTGATGTAAATTAGATTATTTCACTCTGCAAATTAAAGCCCTCTAGCTTCTTCCATGAAGCATTTGAAAAAATACTTGATTTTTTAGCTTTGGCCTATTAACCATTTCTGTCACTCCTGCTACCATACTCCTCCAAGGTAGGGAGATCTTTCAATTGTTCTTTTTCTCTCTCATACACTGTCTTTTCTTCTTGTTCTTCTTGTTCTTGTTCTTGTTCTTCTTCTCCTCCTCCTCCTCCTCCTCCTCCTCCTCCTCCTCCTCCTCCTTCTTCTTCTTCTTCTTCTTCTTCTTCTTCTTCTTCTTCTTCTTCCTCTTCTTCTTCCTCTTCCTCTTCTTCTTCCTTCTCCTTTCCTTCTTCTCCTCCTTCTTCTTCCTCTTCTTTTTTTAATAAAAAGATTTCTGCTGAAATCTTTTAGCACAAATTTGTCACCCTAGTTACCTTCAAGTTCCACCTAGAAAACTAGTACTTCCCTTATTCTTCACTGCATGCCCAATGTCAGTTTAAGAGAGAGAGAAGGAGAGAGACAGATGGGGGAAGGGGTGAAAGAATATGGTATCAAAGGTTAGAATCATAGTGTGAGATAATTTTTGAGAACTTGAAGTCACTGAAAAATGATAAATTATGGATGACATTGATATGATAAGTGATATTGAAGCTAAATTACAATGTGAAATTGAATTAATTTTAGAACTTTAGGTAAATGATTTTTACAAACCTAACACTAATGACCTTTCAAGGAACTGAATTATGTACATTCACCTAAATATTTTCATCCAACATATACAATTTTCAACAGTTTTTAGAACAGGCATTTCCACTTCCACCTTGAATAAAGGAATTAACCTAGCTAAGATTGTGACTATTTTTTGTGGCTAGGCCAAAATTTAGCTTACAATGCCTTATTATAATTTAATGGGCTTTTCCATTGTTTCAAAGTAGATTACTCCTTATGAGAAATAATGAAATTCTAGCCAGTCTAGCTGATAGATAAGAGGGAGTCATGGCTATGGTCACATTTGGAGAAAAAGTCCTTAATTTCTTGATAGAGCAAGATAGTGTTGTTTTGTTTTTTCAGTATTCAGAACTTTTGAATTTTTTTCTCAGTATTAAGCCATTCAGTAGTATCTCCTGGCAAAAATGATGTACAGAGAAAACAAGTGATAGGAACAAGTGTAAAGAGAAACAGGACCCCATAAAAATGATCACAGTTCATTTTGAAATGTGATGGTTCTACTTGAAATATGTGATGGAAGATGCTCAACATATAGTGTGATATCAAGGGAAAAAGAAAAAAATAGTGAATCAGATTGACCTTGTGAAGCATGGGAAAGAAATCAGCACAATAAACAAACACTTCAAGTTACGGCAGTATAGAGTCTTAGGTAAGGCCAGTAAGGGCATCACTGGAACCGAAGTGGCACTTTATATTCTGGACTTAGAGGACACATTTGCAGTATAGTAATTAGATTTGAATAGACAGATGCAGTGTTTTTATTTGTGAAATGCTGAACAGTTAACCACATGTGTGTACTGTTGTTGAAAACTATCAGTCCATATAAGTCTATCTAGAAAGTGTAGCTAAAAGAATGGCAGAAATGAAGGATTTTTCAAAAGAGGAATTAGAACACCTCTAAGAAAAGGAATAGTTGAAAAGTAACCACTTATTAAATAGTTTGTAAAGAGAGGAGTAAGTGTACCTCTTAAAGGCATGAAATTAGATTCCTGTGAAATTTCAAGGAAAAACAAATGCTAAAGAAACATTTTAGAGTCCAGGGTTTTGCAGGTTTTATAAACAATACTAGCAGCACATATCTGTGCAAACTGTCCTTCCATGATATGATGACATTTTTAAAAATTCCAGGACTTAAAATCCTCAAGGAAGTAAATCTTTTAGCTTTTTTTGAGATGTATTTTTAACTTTATATGTTTGATTGCTACACGTTTTCTACTTTATTCTCACAAGTGAATATGTATTTGAAATATTTATTTTATATACACATTCAAAGGTTGGATGACAAAAAGTTTAAAAACATTTTTTGAAATTTTACTGAACTTAGGTGCACCTGAATATTTCTATTTTCTCAATTGTATTATAATTGTGGTTGGAAAATATACCAGATTGCTGAGGACTTGTTCTCCAAATTATAAAATGTTTAACAATGTACTGTAGTGAATTCTGACATAAATTTATTAGCAAAAGAATCTTTACAACTCATTTTTTATTAACTTGTTTTATGTTCACCTAACAATATTTTATTAACCAGAATTTTTAAATGTTGAATCGGGTTTAGC
Source organism: Hydrochoerus hydrochaeris (assembly GCA_004027455.1). Lineage (NCBI taxonomy): Eukaryota > Metazoa > Chordata > Mammalia > Rodentia > Hydrochaeridae > Hydrochoerus > Hydrochoerus hydrochaeris. The sequence continues at coordinate 82,689 of PVLA01004425.1, forward strand.
AATGCACACCCGTAATCTCAGAGCAGTCAGGGAAGCTGAAGCAGGAAAATTGCAAGTTCAGTGTTATCCTGGGCTGCACAGTGATTCTTGGCCATCCTAGCGCAATGCGAGACATTTTCTCAAAAAGGAAAAAATTGATGGTAGTTGCTGGACACAATAGCACACACATTTATAATCCCAACTATTCAGGAGGCTGAGACAAAAATATTGCAAGGTTGAGGCCCACCTCGATAACACAGCTAGACCTCTTCTCAAAATAAAATCAGTAAAAGAAACATCTTTTCTAAAAAAGCAACATGTTTGATGTTGTGTACATATATTATGTCTTTTCGAGCAGAGGTTAAGTATTTTACTTAATTAGGTTGAGAACTGTGAAGTGTTAGATATGAATATATTTACTTGTTTCAGTATATTTGTTACTTAAGTATCCCCAATTCTTTTGAAAATGTGATATGCACATTAGTATTGTCAGTGCTTGAGTGGATTGCAATTATTTTCCTCAGATATAGCCAGTTTTTCTCTGATGTCAGTTCAATAATGTCAAACTACTCAAATTTGCTTTTATAATACAGCATAGTCTTTAATTCTACCACAGGGAGAATTTATCTGCCTCATAAATAGCATTAAAATGAAGTCAGATTGTTATTTGCTTTGATTCAACATCATACTGAAATTTAAACTGAGTCAGTAGTGTGTTGCCATATAAATTCTTATTACGATCTTCACAGATGAATAGATGTGATAGATAGTAATTAATATGTTATCTATAATATACTTCTAGTTTATTTGAAGGAGACTAGATGTAATTTGTTTCCTTAGTACTATAAATAATCCTTTATAATTACTTTTACACTCAGTGCATTATCTATTAAAATTATTGAATGGAATAAAAATCTATGTGACAATAATTGAACTGAAGAATGAAGCATTACTGACTCTTAAGAGTAGTACACATTCTTTTCTACCTTCTCTAACATAGTTATCACTGATTTAAGAATTGTTTGTGTCAGACATGATATAAGACAATGAGGGATGAAATTACATCCTCCAAAATTTAATTCCTATTTCTTGCTTCCTACTTTACCCTAGTAGAAGCGTTATTCAAAGTTTTTAGAAAAATATCTCATTTAATGTTTCATAAGTAACACCTACCAGTGTATAACAACTTTAGATCTAACATTGCAAATGTCAACGTGTATGTGAGAATTCACTATAAAAATTTCATAGAGTGAAAATGTATCTATCTCATCTGTACACGTGATGGATATTTTAGGATGCAGCTTTATTCCATTTATATGGATTAAAAAATTGAGAAGTGAGATCCTGGTGGAATCCTCAAACCAAAAAAAGAAAAAAAACCAATATGAGGTAATAAATATAAAGTACTAACTTCCATTAACATGTAATGAGAAATTAAGCCTGGTTCATTACTTATGAGAAACGTGCTATATAAATGGCAAAATGTTACTAACATAATCAACTAGATGTAAAGTATTTGGAATTTTGTAAAGAGTTTGATCAATATTACTGTAATGTTAAAGGTGTTCTAAAATAAAATGTGTATATTAAAAATTAGTAACATTGGTAGGAAAAAAAAATGAGACCAAATTTTGCAGAACCTTGGATGGTAACCTGAAAATTCAGCATTTTTAATGACCATCCAGAAACCACTGAAAATGTGCAGTGAAGAGGATGACAAAATTAATACAGCCATTTAAGCAAACTTTTTTCTGTGACTGCACAAATATATTACAGGGAAGGAAAGGGAATATCAAGGAATTTGTACAAGTCAGTAAACCTCATGCAAAATTGATACATATGGAAAGTATAAGGTGAGTAGAATGAAAGATAAAGATTTAAGATTATTTGTAAATATTAACAATACTTGAAAATTATTTGGGTATGAGATCAATAGGAGAAACAAAGGTGGATGGATATTTTAAAAAGACAGTTGTTATGTAATAAACCAGACGAGTAAGAAAACAACGTAAGATTTTATACTTAGAATCTACTGTTGCTGGTGGTACTAAAAAAGGCAGAAGATGCATGTGCTTCGGAGTCCTAAATGGACGTTTACTCATTTCTTTTCAGAATGTTCCATGATTAAATAATTTGAAACATTTTGAGCATCTGTCATAAACTGCTTAGAATTTTTGAGCCTAGAATGTCACTGTGCTCTGTTTCATAAAGTTTTGTTACGATGATTTCTTCTTATTTGACACAGTAGCATTTTCACATGAGCTTGTAGTGATCCACATTCTCTTAACACATAAACTAAGTGTTAGGAGCAAAATAGGAAATTTTCCCACTGCCAGAGTGTCACATAATCTAGTAGGTATCCAAAAATATTAGCTAATGTTTATAGTAGTCTAAAAACGGGACATTTTTTACATTCTAAATTCATTTGATAAAATGAAATTTAGCTGATTTATATGTATTCTAATATAATGTGCATTTCTAACTATAATTTTAGTATCTGGTCAGCTTCCCATCACTGGGTCAAACTACCTTGTTACTTGTAACGTAACTCATCTTCCATTAAAAAAAAAAACACAGCTCCTGGTCAGTGTTCATTTAATTTTATGTAAACATCCTCTTTAGTCTAAAGTAAGTTTCACTAGTTTTCAATGTGAAAATAAAATACAAAAACTACTCTTGATGATATATGTTGTTTCCAAGGACAGTTGATGTACTAGAGCAGTGTGAAAGTAATAATAACAATGAGTTGTCTGAGTAAATGCTTTGGACTCAAGAACTACCAGCAAAATATTCTTGAAGCAAATGGGAAATATGTAAAGAGTCTTATTTTTATTTCATGTTTTCAGAGATTTCGGTCCATGATCAGTTGGTTCAATGGCTGTGCTGTGAGATGAGGCAGAACAGCATTACAGAAGTGCAAAGTGGTGCAGTTATTTCCTGGGAGAGCACAGCACAACAGGGCAGGCCCCTTGAGAGTTGCGCCTTCTAAGAACCTGCCTTAGCAAACCACCTAATGTGGGCACCACCTCCTACCAAGAGCACTCAGCTATGAATGTGAGTGGATTCGTCTGCTTGCAAGCATAGTGCCCCCGTGATCTGAACACATTCCGAGAGTCTTTAGTTGCTTCACTTTTCCTACTCCTGCTTTCCCATTCTCATGGCAGTCCTCTGATAACCATTATTTTATTCTGCATTAAAGAGGTCGTTTTTATTTGAAAAAAAATATATCTACAGTTGCATTATCAAAAGAGTAGCTAAGGAGTGGCTTTCTGGAAAACCAAATGTTAAAATTAAGCTACTTACATGGATTATTAACTTGTACCAGGCTTTTATTTGCTGCAGTCGAGTATTACAATATTATGATTAAAATAGAGAAAAGTAATATAGATTGAGATGACAATTTCAACAGAAATGCCCAAATGGAATAATGGAAATATTGTCCACACAAGAGTATACATACCATAGATTCTATGATAAAATACTTTACCTTTACATTCACCAGTGATGTGGTGACCAAAAGTGGATAATGATTAATATATACTAATGCGGTTTTTTTTGTCAGCAAAACAGTAAAGTTAATGACAACTTTCATAAAGCAAGATCATTCTCCTTTGAGTTTTTAAGTTATTTTTTAATGACTATGACTATTAAAATGTTGGAGTTGCATAGATACTGGCATAAATACTATATTATGTTGAGATACTTTAATATCTCACTAACATTATTGTAATCATGTAGGAATTAGGAGACTTAGTTTTAAGTACTCAATGGTAATATCAGTTACAAACCTACATTTGGTTAAAGGCTTTCCTAGCTTGGTTAGGTTTAAATATGTTATCCATAAATAAGAGAAGCAAATTAGATTATCTCTTGTAATGTTACATACAGGAAAACCAAAAGAGTTTGCCATTGTAAGACTCACAAGAGAGACTCCACTTAAACTTCACCAATTATTTTCTTGGTATAGAAGAGATTCATTTTATATTATTAATATTAATAACTTGGAAGTCTTTAAAGAAGAAATTTATTTGTGCTTATCCAAATTTTTAGCAATTCCACTATTACTGATGATAACAAAAAAAGAAAGGGCAGAGAGGAGTTCTCATAGCAAGTAAGTCACTCTCCACCACACAAGGATGTGCAATGGAGGAAATCCATGAGTACAGTGAAGAAATAGAGCCAGAGATCTCTCGAGAAGAGAATTCCACATAATCAGAATGACCAGTATGATTTCTACCTGCAGCGTGTGCTCAGTGAAAAGCACAAAATCCAGAACATTTGTTTTAGAGGAAATGAGTTTGAGGTAGGAGAAGGTGTTATATAGGGAAAGGGAAGGTTGGAAAGTGAGTGTATAGAAACTTGAGAAATTGAAAAGGTCATGATTCCTTATTAATTACCTTGCAAATGATGTCAGCTGTTTGTTTTTGGAATGATTCACCCATATGACGTTCTCTTACAATAAAATTCCAAACTTTCATAGAAATTTTAGACTACAAACTATAGACATTTGTAGATACATTCATATGCTTCCATAATATACACACATATATAAACATAGTAATATTTTATGTGTATATATCTACACTTAGCATATTTTATATGTGCTCTATGAAGTTATTAAAAATATATAATTTATGCTTTTCTTTTAACCTTAATGTTATACATTGAGTAAACCCTTGATTTCTAAGTTTCTTTAAGATTGTTAGGCTTACTGAATTCAGTATTCAAAGATGTAGAAGAGTTCTTAATTAATTAATTAATCAATTCTTGATTATTTTAGAAAAGGCATATATATACATTTTATACTTCCTTTTACAAGTAACGGACTATTCTAATCATACTTGCAAATAATATACTGTTCAAGATAACTCTTATAATAATATGTCTAATTATTTCCATAAGATTTGATACTAAGAATAAAGTTACTGTTTCAAAGCCTATGAATATTTTAAAGGTTCTTAATAAAAACTGCAGCTTGATAGGCAACTAAAAAAAATTTAAAAGCTAGGAAAAATTCTATTACTATACTTCAAAATTTTCATGTACAAACCAGTCCAGTGTCCAAGAAGGAAATATTAATATAGTTACATTTCATATTTCATTAAATTTCAGAAATCATGTGTAAAAATAATAATTTTAAATTTTAGAAGAGCATCCTAATCATATTAATGTAAGATTTTTATTACCGTGTTCCTATTATTTGGAAAAGAGTGTTTTCACAATTTGGTTTTAAGAATTACTATAATGTTCTAATACAATAAAAAGTTTAAAGGATTATATCCAAAGGTCTTTTATCCAATTAGAATGTAAAGAGATTAATAATTTAAGGCCTAATAAATTAATAATTCTTTTGTGAAAAGTTCTAAGTTTTTAGTCAAAAGTATTTCCCAAAATCAAACATGAAGTGATTATGACAAAATATTTAGTTACTTTATTGAAAATTCTATTACTTAAAAATAATAGTGAAATAAAGCAAATTGATTGAAACACAGTACATTAATTCATAACCATTTTTATATCATGGGGAGAATTTAGTAGGATGATAATATTTAATTTCTATCCAAAATGGATAATTTCTTAAGATGACACTTTCAGTATTCTCACTTACACAGCTTTCTTAGGGAAAATTTAAACTTATAGTCAGTCTGCTACAGAGAGTTTTTTTTTAATTCATGGAATAGTAATTGTAAGAAAATCTAAAACCTAAGTACAATGGAGAAATAATATGTGAGAGAACCAAATATTGCTCTATTTGGCTTTGTTGTAGTTTATTTTTATGTTAAAGCTTTTTAACACTTACATTTTAATGTTTAAAATGCTAGAATGAAAGCTATTTGTTACTTATATTTTTCATATGTGTATGCGTTGATTAAAATTTTAATTCCTTTATAAATAGCTATCTACATTTTCCTTGAGTATTCACAAGTAGCAGTAGGTAGGTTAAAAGGAAATCTATGAGAAAAAGTCATTTAAAATTTAATTCACATGTAAAATGGCTTATACAAAATAATTTGACTTGCTACCAAAATGAAGGTATATATTTATATATTTTGACTTTGACTAGCTAATAAGCATATTAATATAATCATATTAATACTATACAAACTGATAAAAGTACTTTATTTTTGAATTAAAGGCAAAACTGTTTGTTAGAGTGTGTCTTTCATTTTGAAAGTATAGTTGAGCTTATTAAATTTTAATACAAGTAAACCAATTTAAGGTGACTTATGGCTTAATAAATACTAGTGAGAACAGAAAGTTAAAAGACTTATAAAATTCAGGAAGATAATTTTAACTTGATAATGTTTCATAGTGCAGGCTGATAATATTTTTTTCTATTTCTTTTCATCCTCTATTTTCTGGCATTCAGACATTGATATTTAGCATTTTCATGCTTTGAATAACAGTTCTATGCTTATTACTAAATTGTCTGCAATTTTATGGAGAAATCAATAAGAAATTCTCAATTTCTCAGCCAAGTGGATGGAGCATACTTTTAATTTTCATTTCTTTATATCAGTGGAAGGTGACTTTGGCAAATCTCTCAGTTTACCAAGTTGTATCTGTGTTAATTTACATTTATACATTTTTATACTATAATATTTTTGAGGTTAATTAGGCTGACATTTAGCAGTTTTATTCACATTGAAATAAGATTTTTAAAGCTTTTGCATTAATATGAGTTATGATGCACCATAAACTGGTTCAGCTATTTCTAAAATAATTTACATGTTTTAATATATAAAACTACATTTGGGAAATTTAAAATGTTATATGAATTTCATGTTCTTTTAATGCAGTATATCTGTAAAAGTGGCAATATGAAAAGACCCAATAGGAGGTAAATTAATGAACACAGAACAACCAAAATAAAAACACAAGTCAGGTTGTGTTTTAACATTTATTCTTTTCAGATTAAGTATTACTCTTTCTTTCTTATTCTTTTCTAGATTCCTGCAAAAGTCTATACTGGTAAAGGGGTAGGAAAGAAAAGATTACTTAGTTTTCCAAGCTCAATTTATAAAAAGTAAATTTAATTTTCAAAGCTACCATTTCAATGTAAAACAGTGTATGCATACATACACATATACACATTTAGGATTATGGTGACCTATACAATATTGAATTTATATTTACTTGAATATTATTATTTAATTATTTTAAGTCCATTTCTCTCATGAACATACTGACACACTTATAGGAGGCTAAAGGATTTCTTTAATTGGGGAGGAATTAAAACTGGATTTTCTCAGTTTTCCTACATCCAAAAACAGAAATTCACTAAACAGCCTACATTGGAGTTTACCATTCTGGACCGCTCATCTAAAAGTCTATATCCATCATCAGTGCTTCAGCTTTCACTTATTTCTAGCTTACAAATGCCAGGAAAGTCAGTCTTCATTAAAATAGTAAAGGTGAACACTTAAATTCAGATTAGCAATTTTTTTCACACCAGTATGATAGCCCACTGTGAATCAAAATCACATTTGAAATTAAAAAAATAAATAAAACTGATTCATATGTTCACTTAAGTTTATAGATATACCAAAGAGTTAGTACCCAAGACACCGTAACTGAAGCAATTCTCAAATTTCAACACTCAAATTTATTAAAAAATTACATTGCTCTTTCATGCTTTCTTTCGTAAAATTTTAACCTATTTGTAGGAAAGCTACAGGTATGTCAAAGTGGATGCATATTCTGTATACAGTGTTCAGCAATGTTTACCAAAATCAAATTGTTTAAGTAATTTTTAGTATTATTTCAAATATGACTTTGGAAAGGACACAAAAAAAGCAAATGGCAATTGCTTTATTTCTTAAGCTTTCAGTTATGCAGAAGTATCTTGTGCAAAATGAGTTAAATGTGGAATAAAATGTTTATTTTATTCCACTTGAATAATCATTTTTAATTAGATAGGGCTTGTCATTTTTCTAATGGCATATAATGTTATTGTCTTTTTGAAGTATGATTACTTTTAGAAAAAAACTAAAAGTTTTATAAGGTTTGATTTTAAAGTTTTATAAACTATTAAATATTTAGAGTGTCATAATTCCTATAAAATACCAATTCATGTTATATTTTCAGAGACTAAAGTCAAAGTAGCATGTGAGGATACTTCCAATGGATAAATTGTAGAAAATCTGCAAACTAAGAGGCCACATTACAATATTCAGTAAAGATTTTTTAGTTTTTTTAGACAAACCATATAAAGAATAGCATATAAGAGAAATCTTACAACAAAGGCAACCACCACCAAATGCGCACGCACGCAAATACACACCCACCACAGAGATTTAAAAAAGCACTTTTTAGCACAGGATGTTGCTATGTTGCTCAGACTCTTTCAAACTTGGAGTCTGAAACAATCTCCCAATCTGAACTTTGTAAGTAGTTCAGACTGTAGTCATGTGACATCACATCTGGCTTTGTGTTTTACATTTCTGTGTTCATCAAGATAGGTAAAAATGAAATCAGCCCAAACTTGATGTGATGGAAATTAAGTATTAAGGGCTGGTGATACAGCTCAGTGGTACAACACCTGCCTGGCAAACACAAGGTCGTGAATTAGATTCCCAGTACAAAAAAACCCCAAAAAATGCCACCAAAAACAGCAACAACAGCAACAATACTAAGCGTTGACTCAGTTGTGAAGATGTGAAAGCTAAAAGTAGGTGTGTGAATCTTAAGCTATTTTTTTATCCAAAGGTATGATTTAAAATGTCCAGTGAAGAGGGATTACCTTTGCTATCATTGCAATAGCTTTTGCAACACAGTGTAATTGCTACATTATAATAGCTACTTTCATATAAATATTGTATGTGACATTGTTTTGGGGCACGATTGTTTTTTGGGCACAGAGAATTGAACCTAGGTCTTGAGCATAATCTCTCTTCCACTTAGCTATACCTCCAGTGGTTTTCTTTCTTTTTATTTATTTTTACTGGTGCATGTTAGTGATACATAAATAATGAAATGTTTTGGTGTACTGTTAAATACATATAGTATGTTTTTATTATTTTCATTACTGTTACCCATCTCCTTCTTATTCTTCAATTTTCCAACTCTAAAAGTCTGCCTTCTAGTTTTCTATCACCTTTACTTTACATTATTTATTTATTTTTAGATTGCTTTTATATAAGGAAACATTTCATATTTAACTTTGAGACTGGTTTATTTTAACATCCAGTCTACAGTTTTATCTATATTCCTTCAAATTATATAATTTTGCTCATCTTTATGGCTAAATATTTCATGTGTATATATGCCACATTTTCTTTAACTACTCATCCATTGATGGACATCTAGGGTTATTATCATAGCTTAGCACTTGTGAATTGTGCCACCATGAACATGGGCATGTATTTATTGTTATAACATGCCATATAAGTCTATCAGCTATCAATTAAGGAATGGTATAATAGCTACTTTTTTCTGCAAAAATGTCAGAGATACCTTACATGCCTTTTATAAGCAGAATTTGTTAGAATTCAGTAAGTAAAATGTATAAAAAATTTTGATGACAATGAAGAATTCTTTCTATGCATTCTTATACACATACATTTCTCCTATGGAAACTGCATGTTCAAAGAGTATTAGAAAACACTTGTTAAATCAGAAGTTAATAGGAAACAGCCTTCACAATGCAGTCTGTATGAATTCATTCATTGTGAAATAAACTTAACATTAGTTTTAATCATTAAAGTAAACTACAAAACGAAACATTTTCTCATATCTGCTTAGCCCCTCCCAAGTGAAGTCCTCTCTCTTGATGCCAACATTTAAATATTTTACAAATTTAAAGTTTTTGGGGAGGTTCATTTTGCTACAGGCTTAAAAAAATGGTTGTAGTACATAGGAGTATAATTGTTCCATTTAATAGTCTATTTTTTCCTTAGTCTTTAGAGAGATCCAATGTAGGCCACTGCCAGATGGATTATTCTAGAGCACATTAATCAAGGATCCAAACCGGGATGGCAACTCCTGTGTGTCTGAAGAGCTGGGTCAGGATGTTTCGATAATCCCCTCAGGAGAAGAAGATATCGGCCTTTTGTGCTTTATAAATTTCAGTGTTTTGTATTTTATTAAGCACTTCATTGATGCTAGATATACTCACAAAGCAGTACAAATTTTTGTTATAGTAAGTGAAAATTTCAACTATTCAATTGAACAGAATTTTTAGAAAAGTTTTTCATAGCCTAAAGAAACAAAAATCAATTATGCTTTTCTTTTTAAATAATTTAAAAGACAATTTAAGTGCATGGAACAGAGAAGATTGAGTTACCTTTTCTCTGTGGTACAGTGTATGGATAAAATAATAACATCTAGTATACTAACAGTTTACATTTTTAAAAAATTAAGCAATTGCCTTAGCATAGAAACACTATTACTTTAAATTTGTTTATAAATTATTATCTCTCATTTAGCAAATCTAACAATTTGGTTTTGAGACATGACAGAAATAAACTTTATGTAAACACACTAAGTAAAAATGAGCTTCCACACAATATGAAAGAATGAAGAAAAGAAGAAAGGAATTATGGGAAATAAGAAAAGGGGGCAGCAAACTAGGAAGAAAGGGTGCAAGTGAGAAAAGAAAAAAGGTAAATTGTGTCTTTAGTGGAAATAAACATATTTATTACGTTATTTTAAAGGATATCAAACCATGTTTAACTTTAACCCAGCAAATATCTTTTTTTTTTTTTTTTGAGACAAGTTCTTGCTATGCAGTTCAGGCTGGCCTTAAGCTCACTTTGTAGCCCAGGCTGATCTCGAACTCACAATGATCCCCCTGCCTCAGCCTCCCGAGTGCTGGGATTACAGGTGTGAGCCACCACATCCGGCTACAAAAACCTGAGATTTTCTGAAGAAACTAATCTCAGATTAGTAAATTGGGGCAAATTTATGCCTTATGGATCAATGAGATGTACTATAACTATCCAACATTTACTATCTCTACTAAGAATCCAATCCTTTCTACATATTATTACTGTCTTCACTGATTAAAATCTTGGTAATTTAGATATTGTTCTCATGTTGGTAAAGAAGAGATTATGGTTCAGTGCATATTATTGGTGAGTTAAAGTCTCTGCTTTGCCCAGTGTGCTTTGGACACAAGAAATAGACAATGAAGCAGAAAACATGTGTTTTGGTTACTTTTGTTAGCTGTTGATGCAGAGCAAGTTCCTTTAACTCTTTGGATTCAGGGGCTCTTTTCACTCCAGAGCTAACAGCAATTGCTTCCTTTTCTGAGATATTCATCTACTGATATATAGGAATAAAATGTAAGATCTCAATACCTTTATGCAAATATTAATATTGTAGTAATAGATCTTAGAACAAAATAAGAATAAATGGTTAGTATTTATGACTACTTTTTTGGTTTTCTAAACTGTTACTTTCAACTTTTAAAGCAAACATTTGTTTAAAATACTATTTTGATTCTAGAATACAGCAAACCACAGATAATATATTATTTAAACATTTACATGTAAATAGCCACATTGATATGATTTATAAATGTTCAAAAAAAGTAGATTTACAATAGCAAATACATTTATGGTATTTTAGCTCTAATAGCATAAGAAATCCATCTTAATTAAGCAGAGTAAGATTATTAAGTGAAATATTTACAGAAATGATGTTGATTCCAAAAAAATACAAATACTTTTTGTAAATAAAAATATTTTTCAGGAAAATAACCAAAGATTTAAAATCTCCTTGAATTAGTTAATGGTAACTGTCTTAAACTGTATCTAGTGAACTATATTACATACTACAAAACATTAATAAAGATGAAATTTAAATGTATCATTTACACTAGATAAAAATTGCTAGTGATTTTCTAAGTAAAAAGTAAGTTTACGTACTAGCAAAAAAGATTAGAAAGGGATTATAAATTGAAATACATAATTGGGAAGAACCTTTTTTTTTTCCTTTTTAATTGCAGGAAAACTGCAAAAATTTCTCTAAGTAGGAGTCAAATATGAAGATTAGCAGTGTTTCCATCTACTTAAATTCCTTCCACATCCAGAGATGACGGACAGACACTCAACAAATTGATAATTGCCCACTTGGTTTGTTTTCAATAATTATAATTTTTTAAAAAGTTTTAAGTAGACTTGAAGAAATCATTTGGAAATTTTTCTATCAAGTGGAATCATTTCCTTTTATTAAGTCGAGGGCATTTTTTTGTGACAACTATTTTCTACTACTTGTGGAACTTGTATTTTCTTTTTTTATGTCCTCTTCATTGAATTTCATGGGATTCTTCTCATTAACTAAAAGCACTATGAAATCAGGCAGGGTTTCCATTCTTTTTTTTTTTTCTGAACTTTATGAGCTGTAGTTTGCCTTTGTTCACAAAATACATGTCCTTTTTTTTCAGTTAGCTTTAATGTAAAGCGAGAATTCTGCACATTTTTACCTGATTGTTTTTTGATAGAAATCCAAAAGGACTTATTTTTTCTTGAAGAGGTATTACAAGATTTGTTAAAGTTGTCCTTTCAAATTGATATTGATATGTTTAACATATAATGAGTACAACTCACAATGGAAACCATGCAGTAACCTTGGAAAATAGACAAAATAGGCTAAATGAAATTAGGAAGCCATCCGTTTCTCATATGCATCATGCATCACTCTTTTACCATGTTATAGGCTGCTGAAGTTTCCAATAAATTTCTACCAAAAATTAACCGTGTATCATCTGCTAACAAATAATAGTGCCTTAAAGAATGTTAACCTTTAAATATTCTGTATAGATGAAAGTCAAATATTCTAGATTTTATTTGAAAAAAATACAATACAGTTTATATGGCTAACCTACAGTTCAAAACAAAAAATATTGTATGTGGTTACAAAAAAGATTTGAAAGGGATCAAAAACAAAACATAGAGGCAGAATTGAGTAAGTTAAAATAATCTTTATTGTGTGAAATCAAACTATTCTTAATTTTATTAGAGATTTTTAATTATTTTAAATATGTAAGTATATACATTAGTATCTCAGACATTCTTCAGTGGATCCATAAGTAACCACGTCAAACAATGGAGCATCTGAATGCAGTGCTGATGAACATCTACAGCCTTGGTGAAGCAACAGAGTACACATTGTAGTGCAACTCATGTATAGATATTTTGTCAAGTAGGATTTTATCTTATGCTGCCCTTTGTGGCGTTAAAGATTTACAAAATATTCTGAGTAGACTTTATTGATTTCATGCCTACATACGAAAATGGAGAAAATATGTATAAAGAGAGGCATTGGATATGGAGTATTTTTTACTTTGTTATTATAATAGTTCAAGATCCTTCATTTGTGTTTCTTTTCAAGTATTACTTCTAGAATATTTATAGAAACAAACTTTCTTTGTTGACAAGTAGGAAAACTGAAGCTAGGAAATCCATAATGAATAATTCAGTTTGAAGTAAAATCAGAGTTCAAATGTTGGTCCTTAGTGGATTATGAAAATCATACTGATTTATTTTCGTGTGTGTGTGTGTGTGTGTGTGTGTGTGTGTGTGAGATCTTCCTAGAAAGCAGACTGATTATAGCGTTTGGACAGTTTTTTTTGCTCATGTTACTGAGAAAACACCAAATGTCATATTGTGATTTTTACAATTTTAATTACTATGTTTTTATACTATATAGTGAATTTAACTGACCTATTACATAGATACTATTGAATACACTGACTCACTCAAAACTATTCTAGCATATATCCATATTATATCTTATTGCAAAGCAGATTAATTCAGATCATAGAGATATGAAAGTCAGAGGTAATGTCTTGAAGAATGGCCTTGCACACTACCAAAGAAGGATTTCAGAGCCAAACAACTCAAATGAGCAATCACTTTCACATTCTGTAACATATCTTTTAGAGGGAATTTTAAAAAGTTGAACATTAGTACCATGTAGAAAATCAGAATAAAACACTAGCTAGGTATCCCATGTCAAAAAATTGAAAGAACAGAGAAGTAATTAGAATGACCTTGACATCTTTCTGCACCCTGATTCAGTTACATGTAAACAGAGCTTCATTCTGACAATGGGTTAGCTTAAGACACAGATCTAAACTATTAGAGATAATGGTAGATTTTTTAGATTAATCATTGCCAAGATCTTTCACTGTCCTACGTAATTACTAACTTTGGTATATATGAATGGTTTTGACTTGTGTCATTGTAATGTATGTACATTCTCTGGTAGGCATTGATATTGTGCCATAAGTGACATTAGAAAGATTAAGCTTAGTTGTATTTCATTTATTTTAAATTTTATGTGTATGTGTGTAAAATAATGTATATCTCTGTTTCTTGTTCCCAAAATTAGAAAAAAATGTTGACTTTTTCTATTAATTTCCTGTATTTTTAAGAACCTTTTCACTCAACTGTTTACAATTTTAATTATTGATCTGCCATTCTTGCATTATTCATTGAGTGCCATAAGAACCCTTTCACCAAATTTGTATGTTATATTTTGCTTTCTGTTTGTATGATTAATTTTCACTGTCTCTGCACATCTACATTTTCATTCTGGACCAAATACCTTATCTTTTTTTTAAAATGAGTTTTTCTTTACTAACAATCTATTTTATTTATTAAATTTTTTACAAAAAAAATTTGTTTCCTGCATTTTATAACTCTTAATTTTATTTAAATTTGTTAGATTAACTTAATATTTTATACTACTTTGCTTATCTTTTCATTCGTTTTGTTTATAATAGTATATATTTTTGCTCATAAGAAACAAAACATTTCTAGTACATCTTTCTGCATACAAAAAGAAAGCTTTTTTCCAGTTTTTTTGTAAATTTGCTATTTTCAATAGTGACATATTAAAGATTTATTTATTTTTAAGATAAATAAGAGTTAAGGTTATTCAATTCAAATGCCAGTTTTTTAAAATGTCCTTGCTAGGACAATATAAACCCTTCTAACATTGGCTTTATAGACCTTATCAGTAGGGTTATCATGTCATGCTCTTCTTTGAAAAATGCATGTGTATATCTGTTGTCCAGTTAGGATTATTAATAGCAGCCTCTACCAGTTTCAAAATTTTTCTAATTAATACAATACAGTATGTGATCAATTTTTTTATGGACTACTGCAACAAAGTGACATATGAAGAAATATATAAAGGTACATGTAATTTTGGAGAAAAACCAGACTTGACATCAGGAGATAGTTTGCCAGTTTTCTTATCTGAAAAAGACATTGCATGATATCTAAAATTCCTCTCATCCCTACTATAAACTACTATATCTAATTATATCTTCTTTGAGATTCAAATTGCACAACAGCTTTAAGGGGAGAAACTCAGAGGGATATGTTTGTTTTAGAAATTAAAAAAGCTAGATTGTGAGAATATTTTCTTTTGTTTGAAGTTTTGTCAATATTGTCTAAGTGCCTTTGGAAAAATATAAAATGAATCCATTAATATAGCTGTCAGTCTGTTTGTGAGCAGTCACATACTTGGGATCTTGAACTAAATAGAAAAATTTAGAAAAGTCAATTCTGAAAATAGGATTCTTTGCACAATGTTCATATGAAATATAGACAAGATGAATTTTTCTGTCTATATATATATATATATATATATGTAGGTATTAATTATAAAATAAAACTGAAAAATAAGCCTTACTCATTACTATCTTTCCATATTTAAATCTGGTAGTAAATAATTTTTTAAAATAGGATTTGCTTTGCTGAAATCATCAAAGAAAGATAACAGCTAGTAACATCTTTCACAGTTTATCAAATTAACTTGTTACAGTATTATATAAATTGACCAGGGCAGGAGTTGGAAAAGAACATTTTAAAGTTGATATCAGATATGTATACTTTGATCTACCTCTGACTTGTGTGGCCATAGTGAAATACCTTCATCTTTCTTATATTTCTAGATTTTTTTCCTCCTCTAAAATTCATCTGAAGTCAGAGAACAGTTAATGAGCCTTTATGGGCCTCCCAACTAGAGTTAATTGATTCTCAGATATGAAGTTGCAAACATGATTTGGTTCTCCATTTAATTATTTTGATATTTGTTTGATAAAGAAGTAAAATCTGCATTATATTTTATTAAGAATTTTCTTTTTCAGAAGCATAGAATATCTGCTTCTGGTTTTCTGTATTCTGAAAGCAGTCCAGATTAAAGAAGCATAGAGATACATGATCGATGGCCTGGAAATTCTGAGACCCTTATGATACATCGAACTACACGAAAAAATAGTGTATGTATGACATAACACTTCAGTTGTAAATAAAATCTCACCCAAAAGATTAAGTGAACTGCTCATTATATACTTCAATTCTAATGGGGAGTACTATATTAAACATAATAATATGACAGTAGCAACAACAGCTGTATGTTTTGTAGGCAGTGCTGGTGATTGAATCAAGGGTTTGTACATGTTAGACAAACATTCTAGCAATAAGTTGTTTTTCCACACCCCCCCCTTTTTGAGATGGGGTATTGTTAGTTGGCCAGGATTAGTCTGAAAGTTGAGGTCCTCCTGTCGCAGTCTTTTGAGTAGTTAAAACTGCAGGTGTGCACTACTGTACCCAGCTGTGTGTTTTTCTCTATGATACAAAACTGGAACCCCAAAGTAAATAACTTGAACTTCTAAATTGCCCACATTCAGGTGACATTTGTATGTAATTAGATAGTATTTTCCTCAACTTGATAATTGTGCCATAGTGATATAACCTTATAGGAGCTTCTACTAAGTGCTTTGCATGAACTCATCGCAGTGTTTTACATTCAAGTTTTCCTAAGTCTTCATGATAGCTCCATAAGAATATTTTTTCATACCTATATTCTTGCAATCTGAATAACTATTTTGAAGATAACAATACACAGTATATTAATTAGGGTCAATCTCCTATTATTTTGTTTTGCAATTCTGTCATCAATTTTACAGATGAGAAAATTCTGTGTCATCCCCATTTACAGATGAGAAAATGAAAGAATATAGAACTTTAGAGATTTTTTTCTAGAACAATGTTGTAGTGAAATTTCATTTCTAGCTATTGGAGTATGCCAACTCAGATAAGTCCTCCCCCAATACTGTAACTGCCAAACATTATTTATTCAGTATCTGTAAAAGTCTTACCCTCAATGTTGAAATTTTAATTCTAGGATAGCAGACAGCTAAAGCCAAGAGATGGTTTGAATATTCTCTCATTGCTTCCATTGTCTTACATTCTCCACAAATACAGCTGTGTACAAAGCAGTTACATATGACAAAAGCAGCAATCTTTGATTTATAAATGACCTACATGACCCACATGAGAACACTCTGTTGCTGTCCTTTTCTCCATCATACCCTCAACTGTTAGTGTTCATAATGAGTTCAAAAGTGGAAGAATGGAAGAGCTACTAGAAAGGCATAGCTAGGTACCCTGGACGTTTCCCATGTGATAACACCTCTGCTTTCTTTCTGTAAGTGACACAGGTATGTGTGTGTGTCTGTATGTGTGATGTACATATGCACATGTGTATGTGTGTGTTCTATCTTCTTTCCATTTATATACCACCAGTTTATTCTCATTAAAATACAATAAATTAGGAGGGCAACTTGCATTTATAGATGTTCATTTTTTTAAGGACATACTTTCTTTAACCAAGAAGTTAATATAAAACTTTATAGAAGGTGCTTTCTTTTCATCTAAAATTTGAGAGGACTACCAACTATTTTTTACCAAAAGACTTCATATAGCAAAATTAGTATTTTTTAGTCCTAATATTGTACTATGTATGAACTGCTTGGCATTAAAGAAATATTTCTTTGGGAAGAAAATATCTTTAGGTAATTCTGGGAGCACAAAGAACTTTAAACAGGGAATAACCCTGCGGTATCCCCCAATTGGTGGTATCCCCAGTTGCTATAAGAAAAATCTAATAAATTTAAGGATGCAAGAAAGAATGTAAAGTGGAAGAAAAAATAATGGAGAACAAAAGTAGATTGGAATGTATCAATTCTTCTTTTCCACATCTTCAGAGAATCACATCTGTGTCTGGGGAAGAGGGAACTAAACTTTTTCCTCTTCTGTTTTCATTATTATTGTTCTTTGTTTCTAGGACTTCAAATTAGCTTTTAGCTAGTATAGTGCTTTATTTGGTACTATAGATCAGCCATATATGAGTTTAGCATGTTTGTCCAAACTAAGCTAAGAATCTATTTAACTCAGTTTTTTGAATAGTGAAGTACAGTTTGAATTGCAAAAGCAGCAATAATGAACAAATTATCAGGAAACAACTCATGTACAATTATGGAATACATATAAGCTTGGTATTTTTATTGCTTAGGTCAATAATGTTGTTTATTTTCTACAATAATAAAATCCTAACTTACCTTTTTCATTTTACATTTATTTCTATTATTATTAAATTAGAAAATTCACATAGAGATTTTCAAATAAGATTTACTTTGGCTTTGTTGGCTATTTTTATATTTTTAGATATGTGTCCTCTGATTTCAAGATTCAATGAATGAAAATTCAGTTATATAGGTTTGTAGTCACGGCAATTTAATCACGACTCAGGCTGTACCTGTCAGCGTGCCATTTTGTTTTGACATCAAAGTGAAAGGGTTTAAATTATTTTCTTTTCTTTGTAGCCACTGTCAAAGATAATAATGATTACATGGCTTATTATGTCTTCATGACTCTTTGGTAGGCATTACAGATAACGAAATCTGCTTGCTAAAGCACTCTTGTAGGCAGTAGAAAAATTTATAGAAAACCAGAAATTTGCCCACCATATTTCCCCGTGATTACTTTTATGTTAACATAAGCCCTTTTTGTTGAAATCTAATTTTCCATTGTATTTCTGGGTCATCATAATGACTGGTAGACAAATATTAGGAATAATTTTAATTTAATAGCTATGTCTGATTAAAAAGCCTGCCTTAGTGACTTAAATTCTTACCCTTAAAACCACTGAAACTAAAGATGTGAATGCAATACTTGGAAGGTGTTATTTGTAATGAAGTGACAGGGGTGTGATTTGCTATGTTACAATAAAACATGCATTGATTTTTCATTTAAAGAAACTGAAATAGCTTGGCAGAAACATTCCAGTGTGAACAATGTCACCAAACAATAAGAGATATTTTCTTGCATTTGTGTATTAGATACTGCTTTTACTTTTAAAACCCCATTAAGATCAATCACTTTCAGGATATTATATAATTCAGACCAGTTTTAAAACTTTACAGTTACTAAGGGCATGTGAATATTCTTTCTACATTAGGCACAAAATAATATAACATTTTCAACCAACAACATACCTGTTGTGATATTTGACTAAAGTTTTTGAAAGAATTTTGGCATTGTCTTCTCTATTCCCGCAGCATTTAATATTGTTCCTAAAATATAAGACTTTAAAAAAATGACCCTGTATGTAAACTCTTAGAGAAACACAATATATTTATGTAATAAGTTAAACTTGAAGATAAATTCTTTGGCTATTAACAACTCCCAAAATATAGTATATTTTGTTGACATTAACATCCAATTTTTTAAGAAAAATATATGTGAATCTTAGTTTTTCCATGTTGACAGATGCCACTCAATAAATATAAATGTACAATATTTTAAATATCTAAATATGTATCAAAATAGAAAAGTTATTAGTATGCATTTTGAGATAATACTGTTATCTTTATTGAACTATCTCTCAAACTATTAATATTAAGTTTCATATAAAGTAGGTACATGTATACAAAGCTATATTTACAAAATAAAGTACTATAAATTTTATCCTTTTAAATGACTATCAGTTTGTGTTTCTTAACCCAAATATCCATATACATATGTATCTTTATTACAAATTTTGTTTACTAACTTAGTTACCTTTCTCTCATTGCTGGGACAAAATACCTGAAACCCAAAATGAAGCAAGGAAAAGTTTATTTATCTCACTCTTCCTGGCAGTTTCAGTCCATAATCAGCTGGCTGCAGGGCAGGGTGCCATGGCACTGAGGCAACACTTCAAGGTGGCAGCCAGTAAAAGCAGCCAGAGCAAAATGGTGGGGGAACAAATCTCTTCTCCTCCCTTACACTGTAAACAGGCTACCCCTGACCCAGGGCAGGTATAGCACTCAAAAATCTTGCCCTTCTCTTGCACAGGATGAGGATGTTTACAAAGCAAGGGCTCTGGCTCCCTGCTGAGTGGCTTAGTTAAACTTTTAAACTTCTCAAATTGACACATGTATCAATCATAACACTAACTCAGTAGCCTGCATTGACTGTTAAACTGTTTATTTCTTCAGTAGGCACTAAAATGTAATATACAATGCATAAAAATCAAACATAATACTGGCTGAAGAGAAAAGCCTTAGTAGTCTTTGAAAATAAGCAGAAAGTCCTATTAATGTGCATGCATTTAAAAATATTGTATAGATCCTTTTCAGATTACCTTAAGGCTATATCCCAATAAAAAGATCAGAAAATAGAAAATACTCTAAAAATGCATTTAAATCATGTAACCTATTGAATTTCTTTGCTTAGCAACAGAGAACATAATCGCTTATTGTTTACCCTCATGATCAGATGACTTGGAGCTATAGTTTCCTCAGAGAATATTCGATCATAAACCACCAGCAGAGGAAAGATAATAATTCAAAGCAGTTCCTGCTGATTGTGCAGTTTTTTGCACCATCAAAATATAAAAATTTGTAAATTGAGCTATAATAAGTTGTAGACCATTTGAACTTCAAAGTATTTGGTATGATTTCAAATAATCGTGTATCTGTATCCTGGGTAGTTTTCAGTGAAGCTATATGATCAGCGGCATCAATTTCGCTAGTATACTTTCTTGTCTCTTTAACCAAATTGTTTATTTATGAACTATAACATAGGAAACATTGGGTTAATTTTTAATTTCCATCTTATCAGGAACCCGGCCAAGAGTCCCAATTGTCAGTATCAGGAGCCGGGCCAAGAGTCCCAATTGTCATTACTGGGAATGCAGCCAGAAAACTAAAAAACAGAGACAAGTATCCTATTCCAGCAATGGTAGGGAAGTCTCTGTCTCTGAGTCCGACCTCTCCCACTCCCAGAGCAGCCACTATTTATTGGCTGTGTACGGTGAGTAGGTGAAACTGGTAAAGGATCATGGTTCATCCAAGACTATGACTCCAGAGAGCATAGATAATCTTACATTTCTCAGTATCTTGGCCCGGAGGATAATCCTGTGATGATTTAAGAAGGCATAGATGATCTTATGCTTAAAAGTATTTTGTCCTTGAGTGTAATCCTGAGATGATTTAAGAAGAAGAGTCAATGGAAAATCTCAGATGAGTGGTACCAATAATCCTAATCTTCCCTTTTATCCCATAGGGAAATAAGTAAAATTAGCCACTGTGAATTTGTGGTCCCCAACAATCTTATTTTTCCTTTCCAGACTCTGCTATCTGCTTTTCAGTTTGACCCACTGCCATTCTCAAGAGACTCTCTTTCCCTCCCTCCCTTTCTCCCCTCCTCCCTCTCTGCTTATTTTAAACATTCTTTTTGATAACCTATGTTAGTTTTCTAAGACTAATGTATCAAATTACTGCTGAGAGCTGCAAACAACAGAAATTTATTCTTTGAAAGTTCTGGAGATTAGAAGTACAAAATCAGCTTACCATCAAGGGCCTAGGGGAGGATCCTTCCTTAACTCTTCCTGGCTTCTGGTGGTGTCAGAATTTCATTCACTCCATCTAATTTCTACCTCTGTGGCCCCATATTGTTCTCCTTGCATGATTATTTACTATGTCTGTGTTTCCTGTTACTACATCACTCTTTGGATTAGAGCCAACTGTTATCCAGGATGACCTCATTTTAAAATAATACCACATGCAAAGACCTTCTTTTCAAATGAGAATATGCTCTGGTATTTTAGGTGGAAATGTATTTTGGGACATACAGTTCAACCAAGGGCATAGCCTATATCTGTTTTTTCTCTAACATGGATAGGATGCATTCTTTATTCTTTTTTTTTATTTTAAAAACAAAAAAGGAATAAAACAACAATAGAGAATTTAAAAGCAAAATAGTGGGAAATTAATACGCTTTTTATTGCAGTAGTTACATACTTGATTCTAGTTACATTTATATGACATTATATATATATGATGTATATGTATGTATATATATTTATGTATATATTTGATATTGCCTATTAAGTCTGGATTATTATCAAGTACAGGTAAAATGCTTCTTACATAGTAAAATCAGCATGAATTAGAAAAAAAAGCCCATTTGCTATTAGGATTGAAAATTTAAGAAAACTGTGTCATATACAGAAAAGATAAATATATCTAATAATAAGAATAAATGGAAGACATGTAGACTAAATTTTCCCTTATACATTTTGGGCAAGAACTATTTAAAATTTTAAGCTGAACCTAGTAAGACAGTGACTTACAAATCATTTGTCCTTCCCCTAAATACATACGCTGTGTATCTGGTGCTTTTTTATGTTAAATATGAGAACAGTCACAAGTTAACTCATGCTAGAGACTCATTTTCATGTGTTCCTGTTTGTTGTAGAAGTATGCTTTAATAGCGGAGGGGTGAGGATCGAGTAAAGTTTAAGGGAAAAAAGAGAATAAAAGGTAAAAATGGAAACAAAGCTTCATAAATAAGGGAGGGGGAGAGTTAGAGCTTGAAGCTAGAGAGTGAGAAAGAGGAAAAAAAAGAAGAAGCAATATATATCATGTGCAGTGACAAATTCCCTGTGATGAGTATTATCATCATGTATACCCAAAAAGTACCAATAAAAATTTTTAAAAAGAATAAGGAAGAAACCCACAAATTAAACATGAAGCCAGGGGAGAAAAAAAAAGTAAAGGGCAACATTGAGAAAAATGTCTGAGGTTCTTGTTATAATTATTCTACATATTTTACATTGGAATCTTGCATAATGGCTGGGGACAAGCAAAAGATGTGAAATAATCTCCAAACTAAGAAAATGAGACTGCTTCAAAATGATGCTACTTTTGTTCACCATAAAGCATTTTTTGGTGGGCAGAACTTTCAGGCAGCAATTGATTTCTAACAGTCACTGCAAATTTCAATAACACTAATGCAAAGCAAAATATTCTTTCTGCTTTTTCTTTAGCTTAAAAAATATATAAACTATACATATCCTTGTATACCTAAGTTAGAAGCTTATAAAAAGCAAAAAAAAATCTTTTTCCTTAATTTTGAATTATATAAAGACTTCATGTTAGGTAAAAGACAAAAAAAGTTGCTACAAAAATACGTATGTATATATATATCTCAATTATCATTTGTCAATATGCTTTTAAATATTAGGTGATTGATGAAAGAACTAAATTACATATAGTCTGTTATTTTGAGTTCCAGATAGCATATACAAATGTATAATTAACATTAAGATACAGTGAATGTTTTTATTAGTGACTCAGTCTTTGGGGATATTATAGAATTGAGAGTTTCTGACTTTCATTTTGGTGGCCTGCTGTGTACGTCTACTCACAGTGTAAAACACTACTTATATTCGTTCAGATAAATGAAACCATCATCGTGATATTATTTTTCCCATTGACACAAGGATTCATATACTTACTGGTACTGTTTCCATCTCATTTAAGCTGAACTATCCCCTAAAAGTAATTATTCGTCCACTAAGATTAAGTCATATGTATCTGGGGAATATCAATGACTGTATCGTTCCGGGACTTATCAATGTAGGGAATTTTCATGTAAAAATTAAAATCGGTAGAGAAGGATTCATGATTCAATTGGCCATTTTTTACCACTTGGCTTTTCTATTTGTTAACTAAAAATATTTTATTTTTCAAGCATTCCCGACTTTGCTTTCCTTTGCTATCCTCACCCTACACACCATCACAACTAGACTTCAGTCTGTTGATCTGCTGCCACCAGGTGAGCAATTTCTTCATCTGCTAGCCTTCTTCTCTGTGGTCCGAATTTTACTTGTTAGATAATGGCATTCATAAGACTATACATTTGCCATGTCATGCACAAATGTGGACTTTATTTCTTTAAAGGAAAAATGATGACTAATATTCTCTGTTACTTCCATATTGGTGCTAATTAGTATTTCAGGAATAGTTGTGTAGTGGTGTTTCAGAGAATCTAAATATTGACTTAAATCAGAATTTTTGTATTGATTATTCTTAAATGACATTAAGTGAACTGATTCTTTGATAGTTCATATAAAGAAATTCTATTACTCTAATAAGTGACTTTAGAAACAGTATAAAAATGCAGGAAGGAATTGAAGGAATGCATAGTGAGCTGGTACAGGAGCGAGGAGCTTGATTATTTTCTTTTGCTGCAAGTTGTGTAGAGCAAACTGCTTCACTGCAAAGAAATAAAGAAAAATGTGTTTTGCCTGAGAAACTGGATTCCCAAGTTCTCCTTTTCTTTTGGACAGTTAATTACATGCTGTGTTAGACTGGTTTTATTTTACAGAAATATCTTAAAGGCTGCTTTACTCATTACTTTTTAGAATTTTACATGTCACTTTAATAAAAATTCCTAAAGGCAGGGAAGAATGAAATTCATATAATGTACAAGAGCTGGCAAAGCTCAATATTAAATTTTCTGAATTAGTGCATTTTCTTAGTATATTCTAATCTTTCAATATGCTTTTGATGTGATTTAGATAATTTGGAAAACATATTATCATTTGAAAATAATGAATTAAGTGAAAAGCAAGAGAAAAAAAAGTATTTCTATTTCAAGTGAAATGATAGTTTACCATATCATACCTTTCTATGTCTGTATTTATGTAGCAAAGTCTCTGAATCATTTGAAAAGCATTTGAGAGATTTAGTTTGTTTCCGAGTCCTTTGATCTCTACATAAGGAAATCTCAACCCACTGGGGGAAAAATGTTTATATCAGGGTGTTTCTGTGATTGAAAAATACATATGTGTATTTTAGCAATCTAAGAATCACTGTTATGTTTATATGTATTGTTTTACTCATGTCAGGAAAAAAAGAGAAGAGGTTGTTTCATTTCCTTTATGAAAATGAATGGAAATTGGACAGAAAATATAAGCAAAAGCCTTAAACAGACAACCTTTACCAAGGACAGTTGTCTTGTGATTTTTGCCTTGTGAACACACAGACCCATATATGTATGATAGATGCAAAGGCTTCCATGTTATCCTTAAATATCTGTGATTTTTATATTGATTAAATTTTAATCAGTTATGAAAGAGAGCTTTATTTCTTAGTTCTGTAAAAAAGAAATTCAAGAGCCATATTTATACCAATAAGTAACTTTAGATTTTGGAATATAAATTTCCATGTATTATTTCACATATTCTTAATCACATTTCTGTCTTAACTGGTCACACACCTTCTGCTCAAGTGTACAGGCAGGGTCACTGGTGCATGTACCCACAGGCACGCCCGACTGTGGTTATTCACCAACCTGAAACACAGAGGGAGTCGCCACTGAGCTCCAGGGGAACCAGTGCTGTTTGTTGTTTGTTGTGTTTTATAACTACTAAAACATTCTGGTTGATTTTGGCTTTCAGATAAGACTCTTTCCATTCATTTCCATGTAGAATACGAAATTATTTTTAATCATGTATTTAAAGGATGCATACATAAGTATTGCATGCTGTCCAAAAAGTTGAATTTGTTTGGTGATAATTTTGTGTGCATTTGAAATTATCTTGCCATTTCAAAACTCATTTTTTCTCACTTAAGACAGTCACCATAGTGAAATTGCAAATATTTTCTATTAACATATATACTCTAATAAAACTGTTCAATGTGGAACAGTTGTTGAGATTTACTGAATATGAACTTTTCTAATTTTTACATATATTTATTATCAAATAATTTTCATATAAAATATGATCATTTGTGTAATGTTATAACCAGAATAACAATATTTTTTTAAAAAATAACATCTCAAAAATAGATGATTTACATAGATACAAGAGCTCTCTGTATCTGTGAATTTTACATGAATGGATTCAACCAAGTTCAGATCAAAGTATTCCAAGAAAACTACATCAGAACATGTACAGAGTTTTCTTGTCATTATTACCTAACAATACACTGTGACCACAATTTATATAACATTTACATTATAATAGTATTATAAGTAATATAATAATTATTTAAAGTATACAGGAGGATATATGTTGCTTACATGCAAATAATAACCTTTCATTAGGGACTGAGCATTTACAAGTTTTGATATTTGAAGAGATTCTAGAGTCATTCTCCATGTATACCAAGAAATAACTTTACAACCACTGTGTTTAATGGATAAAATATTAATAGGTGGCAGGTGTTTAAAAAGAGTTCTTGTATATATAAATGCTTAATCTAATAACTTGTTTTTTTGAAAATTTTTATAAAATTTTACTCACATACACTTGTTTCAAATAATAAAACAGTTATACTCAATAAGAAAAGAAGTCTAATTAGTGTGTATTTATTCATCAAGTATTGCTATCCTGGTAATTTAATTTATTTTGCAATAATAGTTACTACAACTACCTAGACATGTTTCCTTTGTGGTCATAATTATCTATCAATTCAGTGAATGAACATTAAATATTTTAGTAGAAACTTGCTAACGCAAATAGTTAAGGTTGTCCATTTCTAGGTGGACATTTCATTTTAATTATGTACCTTAGATTAAGAAATAAACTCATTTGCACCTAATACATTAAGTTACTGGCAAATTAAAGGTTAGAGTAACATTCAAACTGAAATTGTTCTGTCCTCTGAGCTGAGACTTTATGATTCAAATTATGTGTCCTGTAACTTTCGATACTCTCCAAATGGCTTATGTAATTATATTTCTAAAGGAATTTTAAAGTTTAGTTAGAAGATCATTGTCATTTTCCTAACAGTCTTAAAGAGATTTGCTTGAAAACAAATTTGGCATCTTAGAATTTGGACTACATTTTCTGTGCCTAAAAAAAATAGATGTGCCAAATTATCAGAGGTGTGAAGAGAGCAAGCGCTTCATTTTATATAGTTTTTAAGGAATTGACTATGAAAATTGTAAAACAGCTATTAAAAAAATATATTCAGCAAAAACAGTACCTCACTTATTTCTAAGATTCAGCATACATACTTCAAAAGGAAAAACTTAATTATAACACTCTTGAATTAGCAAAGATTATTTTAATGAATGTTCCCTGTGTTAATATATGTTTGTTTTTAGATTAAGTTTAGATTACAAGTCTGAAAATGAATACTCATATAGTTGTAATTGTTCTTCTGTTACTATCACTTATTCAGAGAGAAGGTAGTTTCGTTTTATCATGTATTCTTTCCTCTGGATATAGTTATTAACTAAATTATATAAAAATACTCTAGATGATATGGAAGTCTATATAATGCCATTTTAGATATATATAATCCCTTCTTGGTATTATACTTCGCTATGTATGGAATCATTTTAATATTTTTTTAGAAACATTCTTATCTTTTCTGTGACTCAGAGATAGCCTTCTCCAGTGACTTTTGTGGCCCGTGGTTTAATTTAAATAGCAAGGTATTCCAAAGGACCATATCTCCTGTTTTTCTGTGAACTTTCTGAACTTCTGGTCTTTCTGTGAACTTTTCACCATTTCTCATTGCTTCAGTGTCTTTAATGACTGCATACTATTAAATCATTACTAGAAAAAGTGGCTTAGCATTGCCAGTAAAATCCATTACAAAAAACATTTCTGTATACTTACTCTAGAACATGGATATTGAATATATTGATCGTGCTTAAAGTTTCATTCTTGGAATGACCCAATTATACAAGATAAAAACATCAGCTTCCAATAAATTTACAGCATATTTACAAGTACTAAGAACAGCATAATTTTAGGGAAGTAATACCAAGAACTGCCTTTATTTAAAATGTCAACTATCTTCTATTTCATATTCTTAATATGTTTCTTGACTCTATGATAATCATACATGTAATAGTGATTGTATCAACAGCTTTGTCATTGGTTTCATTGTTTTAGTGAAATGAAGACCTGAAATATAAGGGTTCAAACTTTCTGTGTTTTATATAAGGTTATTGTATTAGTCAATTTTCCTACTGCCATAACAAATCACCTGACACACTGACACCTAAAGGAGAAGAGGTTTATTTCGCTCACAGTTTCAGAGTTTAACCCATGAATTGATTAAAAACTGACTACAAGGCAAGATTATCATGGAAGAAAAAAATGTCAAAGCAAAGCTACTTGGTTAATTATGGCAGGGAAGCAGAACAAGGAAATAACACTACCAAGAAGGAATGAGGAACCACGCATAGAGTTCAAGGTCATTACTCCTTGGCCTACTAATAGCCTGTGTGTAAATCAAGTTGACAATTCATCTTAACCATAGCATCCCAGTGCTTGTCAACTTTATGTGCAAACACTTCTCCTTAAACATATTTAATCTCCAAACAAACAAAAGGTCATCCTTCTGTGTAGTATGATAGATACAACTATACCATGACAAACTAAAATCACATTAATCCCTTACTGCAAGCCTCAACATTTCCAACATTAGTTAAACATCCAAGTTAAAGTCTCCTCTGAGATTTAAGGCAATCTTTTAGCCATGAATCACTGTAAAAATAAGAAAATTTGAGAAATTTCAAGTTACAGTTGGCCCAGATAAACATTACTATTCCAAAAGAGAGGTATAGAGAAATGGAAAAAAATCAAACTAAAACAAGACCGAAATGCAGCAAGACAAACAATAAGTTCTATAATTTCAAGTTTGGTGTACAAGAAGATGGTAGTGCGATGTGAGTTCCAAAGGCATGGGTGACCCTACCTTTATATTCTTCATGGTTGGGGGCTCTGTTCTCCAGTCTTTCGCAGCAGATGTTCAATATTCCTATTATCTCTGACTTCCTGTGGTCTTGACTGCACCTTGATGTCATTCCCACAGCGTCACGTGCTGCCCTCTCAGAGATTCCTTGTCTAATCTCTCAGGCCTTTCTCTGAATGAGGATGAAAGCCTCCCTTACCCCACAAATCTTGCATGCTGCATATTTGTAGAAGCAGCATCATTTAGACAACGCCAGAGTACTCTGCTAATGGGAACAGTAGTTGCTTTCTTGGACCATGAATTTAGAGGCCTCTGAGTCCCTGGATGATAGAACACAGTGAAATGAACCTCAGCAACCAATTCAGTAGGAGACCTTTTGCAAATAGGGTCTCTCTTAGCAAGTGAGAATAATTTATAAAAAAGTACAGATTCATATATTTACCATTGCTTTCATCTTTAACATGCTTTGCATTGTTTTTCTTTGAAATATTATATTTTGAAAATACTGATCTCAGCATGACACCTATGTATCCATTTGGAAGCATGTGCATCTAATTTAAAGTAACAACTAAAATTTTAACTCTCCTTAGAGTTTATTTGAATTTAGTAAGTATCTTTTGGAGCTTAGGGCGTCATTAAAATATTAAATTCTTTCTTAAAAACCCACCTTCTGAGACTGTCACATCCTATTGACAAGTGTTGATTACTAACTAATAAGCAGAAGAGGATTAGCTGTCTCTGAATTGTTTTCTGAGAACGCTAAAAATGACATCAATTCTGTTCACTTGTTTCTAGCAATTGAAAACAAGAAGTGCTAGACCGAAGACGAACAACAGGATTTAAATTGGTAAATAGCTTTGCCTCCCAAAGAAATCTGATAGCAGACATGAAAGAAAAACACTAATAATACTATGTTGCTTATGCCTTACAAAGGTTTATTTTAATGGTCATGTTTTTATTGACCTTCCTTACAGGATTACTACTTTGCTAGGAAGATGACTTGAGTCTTAGATATATTCATCCATGTCATCAAAATAGTGGTGCCGTCAGAGGCTATAAAAGCATATGGAAAATGTTCTCTGTAAAGATGAAGAATACTAGCATATTTACATAGTCTTGGCTCTGAAATTCACAGAATTATTTAAGTTGCTAGAATTTTAAATTTGTCCTTGTAAAGCAAACAGCTTTTACTAACTATTGCATGCCAGAGCCTAGGTTTCTCACTGCATATAAATCAAGTTCTTTTGGAAGCTGCATTAACTCTTTCAGGACTTTTAAATTACAAAGGTTACTACATTAGTTTGCATGTGTATGAAATCTTTCAGATAAAATGTAATACACTAACTTAATACAAAAGAAGAGAAATGACTCATTTTTCTCAATGCAGTAGGAAAAAAAGGCATAAGGAGAAACTAGAAAAGAACTAAGAAACGTGTGGAGCTCAGGTATTTTCAGGATGCTCACCATTTTATAGATTTTGAAATTAAAAAGGTAATTAAGTACAAAGTATGATGTCAATAGCATTGTCACCCATTCAAAAAATTCTCAAAGGAGGAAAATATTCTGACCTCCAAGTTTGAATGAAATACAGCTTAGGCAGGATTTATTTCTCTTACAATTTAAAACGACATCCTCAGTAATAAACATAGAACTTTGACTTTTTACATAGACCTAGGATTTTCTTATAAATATGGTATTTAGCAAGCAGATCTGATGTTAGCTTATACAATGCAAATGTCACAACAATAGAAAGCTATTAATGACAATGTCTTAGTTCCTAGAATCATTCTGAAAACTAACATTGCAAATTTACAAAAGAATAGTTCAGTAATGAGCAATTTGTAAATAATAGTTGTTCCTATTTTGGAGTAGCATAATATTTAACACTTTTTAAATGCAATTTGGCTTTGTATCAATTACTGCATTTTATTTGCATTTAGAGGTATGTATTGACTATGCTCTGTGTAATTAAAAGTGGTGCACCAAAGACTACACCATAGTATCATTTTTGAGGGTTTTTTTTTTTTTTTTGAGACAGGTTCTCACTATGTGGCACAGGCTGGCCCTAAACTCATGACACTTTTCCTGCCTCCACTTCCTGAGTGCTGGAATTACAGGCATGCACCATCACATTTTTCTATTGTATAGTATTTTAAGCTTCCAAGGTCATAACTGTCTCAATTAGACAAACAGATTAAAAAATTACAGAACAATACTAGAACATATTCATTGGGAAAATGGTGATGATTTCTTCGTTCAATACAATTTCAGTAATTTCATTTAGTTATTCATTCTTCTTGACATACAGTGCCATACATTTCTGAGGTTAACTAATTTCACTTATTTGTTATTGTCATTCTCTCTTTTTTTTTTCAAGTATTCACTTTCTCTCCCAAATATGTAAAGGAGCACCTTTCTTCCAGACTTTTCTGCCTTGTTCTTCTAAAAGAATCCTTTAATTTTTTGGATATGTGACTTTGTATGATTATTATGGTTGTTTATAACAGCAATTTAGAGAAAGAGAGTAGAGAAAAATGTAGATGTAAGGGCTAGGGATTTAGCTCAGTGGCATAAACTCTTGATTGGCAAGCAAAAGCTCGTGAGTTTGATCCCTGGTAACAAAAAAAAAATCTAGATGTATCAAGAATAAATATTTTTCCAATGCACAATTATAAGATGCAAGATTTATCTTGGAATAATTAATACTAGCTGACTCAACACATACTAATAATTTCTTTAGTTTAGAAATACAATTCTATAAAGAGGATTAGGCAGGATTTGGGAAGGGAATTACTAGCTTGGTGAATTATTGGGGGGTCAATGAATCATGTCAAGTCCTACTGTATTTGTTGATGTTATCAAAACTGTAGGTCTACTTATGGAAATAATATTTCTTTGGAGATTGCTTCCAGTTTATTTCACTCTAGGTTTTTAAGTTCCTAAGTGTTATCCAGTAACTTTCTCATTAAGATCTCAGTTTAAGAATCTTCTGAGATATACAATTAAGAGTGCAAATACCTATAATATTGCTTTGTTGTCTGCTGCATTAAATTTGGCCTTTTATTCAGAACTTTTCTTCCTTTAGATCCTAATTTCACTAACATTATTTCATTTTTCCATTTCAGCATAAATTCTTGAATCAATGAAGCTTATCTCTTCCTTTTAAAATGCACACTCCTGTATGACAGTTGTTTCTTTTTCCAATTTCTGTGTCTAGAACACCCTGCCCCTACTCTCCACTTTACATTGAAACTGATTATTCCTTGAATTTCTTATCAAGTATCATCTCTTGTACAGAGCCCTTCACTCTATTAAAATCTACACTTCCAATTGAATTTGTATTGCTTGACATTTGTATGACGTAGTTCAAACTGCAGTTCTTCACAAATTATATTTCTTTGGCTGGTTTCCACTCAAAATTTAAACTTCTAGATGAAGAGCCATAGCTATACAAATTTGAGAGAACTGGTTTATTTGCCATAAATCTCTACCTGATGCAACACCTGTCTTAGAACATCCACTCATGATGCTTGTTTGAAATCCTGACAATGCTTAGGCAGTAAGTACACACTGAATGCAACTTTGCATTGTGAGTTATTGAGTACAACTTTTTAAAAAAGTGTCTGTTGAACTACACAGATCTAATGTACCCATAGCATTTTGATGTTGGGACACATGAGTTATATCATTTTTCTTTAAATAGTTCTATCCTTGTCCTTTACTCAAAGAACTAGAATGCTTGTTCCATTAGTGTAGTATTGAGCTTCAAAGCCAGTTCTCCTCTGGGTACCTGCTAGGAAAGAGATGGGACCATTTAGCTCTGACATTGCTTCTAAGCATCTGCCACTGCCTCAGGTAATGGTTGTGCCTCCAGAATGAAACTGGGAGAAACTGGCAACTAAATTTTAAATGTTAATCTCAGAACAGTGTGCTATAGGACACAATTATATTTGTTCCATAAATTTCCATTGCACGGTTTAGACTCTCATTGCTTTATATACCTAGTGCTTCCAAATCAGACTTATTCCTTTGCACTTTGCTTTGCACTTGTTCCATAACATAAATTTCCTTTCAGTTTGTCTTTTCCTCATCTCAAGCACTATGTGTTATCAGTATATATGCCCAAATGTCTGGTAGACATTTTACTATTTCCTAAAGGTCACAAACACAACCACCCCTGCAGATGTGCAGGTGCATTGAATTGTAAGTGTGAATGTTCCAAGCAGTTCCACATACCCAGCTGCAATTGGATGCACTTGAATATGATATAGGCCAGCGTTTTCTAGTGTCTGAATGTAGCCATGGTAATACTTTTAGAAGCATTGTGTGATGCAGGTGCACGCCAGAGGATTGGTACTTCAGAGCTGCTATGGTTTGACTATTTGATGGTATTATAATAACTTTCTCTTCAAAATATATGCTCAGCCTATCGAGAACAGATAGAATGACATTTCACAAATACAGTAAAATCCAAGAGTCAGATGGGCCATGCATCCACCTGAAATATGAATGTTTCTTTCATAGTATTTTTGTTATGTGAACTATATTTTTAAATCTTTATCCCTTGTGACTGATTACTATAAAATAATTTAATTTTCTAGAGTCTCCTATGTAGTATCTTTTTTCACTGCTATGTGCACAGAGATCTTTGTGAAATGTGCATATTATAGTAACATACATTTCCTCCCTTACATTAAAAAATTAAAGGAGCTAAAAGACATATCACATCAATGTAATGATTCTTGATTAGCAAAACAACATAGATCTCTGTGCGCATGTGAAAAATATGAGAAATAAAGTACAATTGAAAAAAGAACAGGAAGATAAGTGTCACATTTTTCTTTATCTTTGTTCTTTCTTGCAAAGAATATAAGCCAGGCTTATTAAAAGCAATGTTAAAATACAGCCAGTCATGTGAACATTTGCTTCAAAAAACATGCCTGTGATAAAAGTGCATTAAAGTACTCTTTTTTATTGACAAGGAAAACTGTTTTGAGATACCTTTGCTGTACTTTTTTTTTTTTTATAAATAACATTGGAAGTGAATTTTTCCCCCTCAGAGGCAGATGTGATGAAAGAAAACAGTTTAATTTTTAACTAGTATACTAGTAATGAAAACCAGGTATCATATGTGGAGTTAATTTGTATGATTATAGATGATTAAGATACTGTTTATCTGAAGTAACTTACCTTGTCCTCATAACAAGTGTGAGGAGTTTATAGGACAATGAAGAGAAGTAAGTGATTAATAATCAACATAGCCAAAAAAAGTAAAGAACTGTTTATGTTACAGAAGTGTCAGTTCACAGGATGTTGTAAATTATGCCAACTTTGTGAAAGAAAAACCACCCTATTAGAGGTTTGTAAGACTGAAATTTTTTAATAAGGGTTCTGCTTTAGTATTGATAGTTTCCTCTGACGGTTTAGAATATATTTGGATAAATTGTAATTTGTCTTGCTCATGGAGAAGCGTGTATACATCTATATGTGTAATTGTGCATGTTTGTGTTTGTGTGTGCTGAAGAAACAGTAAATTCAGATTGTTGTTACATCATTAAAATCTTTCAGCAAAAAACAACTAAACGTGAACTGCCAGTTAAAGGCCTTGGCTTGTCATGGTTTGCAAGGAGAGAGAATCTGTGATGGGCACTTGGCTTAGGTTCTATAGAATTAATCTACAGTGTGTCAGGCACAAATAGAGTCAAGTGCCTATTTTTCATTTCCAGACAGCTAATTAGGTGTTATGAAGGCTTATGTTGCTGAAAGAAGGTAAATTAGAAATAAAAAAGAAAAAATGAGAATAAAAAAAAGACTTCCATTTATAGAGTTGTCTACTTAGAATCAATGCTAATTTTAAAATGCTGTTGCAAACTTTGCTTACCACCCACCACAGTAATAGAAGTGCATTATTCCTATTTAAAGTTGTTCACAAAACAGAAATAAAACCATTTCATTGACAGTCATAAAACGTGAAAAACTTTTACATTTCTGTATCCCATGACCAGAGCACTTTAAAACTTCTTTACTGATATCTTGAGTTATGGATTTTTATTTTCAAACTTCTATGACACATTTATTTCTTCGGTATAGAACAGTAAATCAGACAGATACCAGACACATACAGAATTCATTTTGTGGGAACTGTATGAAAGCCTGAAAATGTACAAATACGTGAGTTCCTGAGACAACATGTAAATTTGAAATTAAGGAAGGAAATCCTTTTATGTTTTCTAACATTCCCCTAAATGGTAACAAATTAGTTTCCAAGTATCACTGCTTGGGGGTGTTGTTATAGTACTTTGAAGACAGGGAAAATAAGTTTAAATTTCTGATTTCTGATAAATTCCTGCCCAAAGCAAGACAGAAAAGAATTAAACAGACTCTGAAGTAAGGCATTTTTTGGACTGGCAGTTCCACATGTCTCCTTAGTGGTGGACACTGCAGACCTGCAGCACACAGGCTTTCCCCCTAACTTTCCAACATATGCATGTGCCACAGACCCTGCTTAATCTTTCTTGATCCTTGTTGATTTCAATAATATTTCAACTTCAAGTTTTAACCTTATTCATAGTAATTGTTAGGACATTTCACCCCTCATCAAAATAACCATGTGTTCCTAATGATATAGTGACATTACAAATTTAAAGTCATAATGAATAAATCAAATTGTACTAACTTTGGTGGAAGATTGCTAAAATCCAGTCATTTAAGGGCTGATAATTTGGTGCTTCAATTGTATTAAATTCTGAAGTCAGAGGTAGTTAATGTTATCTTATCACAGAGTTTTTTCCTCATGATTTTAAGGTAAAGGGGAAGATTAAAATACTAATTATTGAGTTTTTTATTAAAAAGACCTACAGGTTACATTTATATATAATAATGTTCAGAAGGCTGGGGATATAGCTCAGTGACACAATACCTGCCTGGCAAGCACAAGGTCTTGAGTTCTATCCCCAGAACCAAACAAAGAACAAAATATTGATTGTATTTAAACAAATACACATTTCTTCGTTGGTCAGGTGTGGTGGCACATGCCTGTAATCACAGCACTTGAGAGGCTGAAGCAAGAGGATCACACTTCAAGTATGAGGCTAGTCTGGGCTACAAAATGAATTCAAGGCCAGGCTGCACTATACAGCAAGACTCCTGTCTCAAAAAAAATAAATAAATAAATAAATAAATAAATAAATAAAATAAAAATAAAAATATATATATATATATATTACTTTGTTAAAAAGGATAATTCTTTCTTATGTCATGTCTTATGTTATGAATTATATTATGAATGTAGAACTTTCCTGTGTTTTACTTATATTTCTGTTGTGAGACCTACTAATACTTAATGTTCAGGAATATATTGGGTAGAAATTTTAGATTCTTTAAAACTTTTGAACTATATAACAAAAAAGTTCAGTATTACCACATATATACAGATGATCTATACTTGTGTGTCTGTGTGTGTTTGTGCTATGGTTAAAGTTCAGCTGAGTGCAAAAATTATGATTCTACAGTTATTTGAGTCAATTTCTATCTTTTGAAAATGTCATATAAATTACACAACACTGAACCAAGTAAGGTTCTTGCATTTAGATACTTCCATTCAAAGCGTGTAGTAATCAGATGTGGTGATCAGAATGAAAGAAAATGATTCTTAACTTTGAGAAAATGTTACTAAGATTGTCACATAGTATTTCAGGGAATGATACATTTCAGGAGTTAGATACTATAAACTTTCTATACAGGAATAATCACTCAAGGTTCAATCTGTTGGAGTTTGGAATTGTTTTTCCTTTGCAATATAAACATGGTTAATTTTGTTTTTCTCGTTTGCATACTATTTGGATTATGACTTCTTCCTTGGTGTGGGGTACATGCTGTAAGTGGGTAACCTTTTATTGAGGAAAGCAGGAAACTAAAGGTAAATAATTGTTTTGGTAATCTCAGATTGGAGTAGAAGAAACAAATGGATGTTGGATCAAATATTTTTGTTTTTATTTCTTCTATTCAGTGTCTGTAAACTTGTTTTCTGGTACACATACCAATTCTATGCAAATAATGGCTATCTAGAAAATTTATTTGTTATAATCCGTACTTTCACGTATCTGTTCTGGTATTCATTTTCTCTAAGGTATGGAGAGCCATTTGATTATTTACCTTTATAGCTTTAGGATTTGAGAAAAGATTCCACATTATTATAATTTATTATACATATTCAGCATGGTAAAAGTATTAAAATATATAATAAAAGGTGCACATTGTAGAAACCCTCGATATAAGTCATCTTTTCTTAAATCTCTGCATTTGCAATAGCCTATCCTCCTCCTCCATTTCCTCCTTCTCCCTCTGCCCTTCCCTTCCTTCCTTCTCCTTGCCTCTCTTCTTCCCTCTTTGTTCTCTCCTCTTTGTTTGCTTCCTTTTTTCTTCCACCTCTCCTTTTCTGTTCTTTGCTTCTTGCCTCTTTCTTCTTTTCATTTTGTGTCTATTTGGTCATCTGCCTCATTTTTGTTCCTCTCTGTGATTCCACTACCTTGACCACTGCAGTTCACTTTGTGCTCTCAGTTTCTGTTGTTTATACAAAAATGTTCATTCGATTTTTTTTTTTTTTACTGACTGTGAATGGCTGATGTCAAAATTACAGTCAAATCACAAAGAGAGCAGCTTATAATGTATCATAATCAGGACTCAAAATTTGCTTCCCTGGGTGTGACATAAAGAAAACAAGTAAAAACTGCACATTTTCACGAGTGAAATGAAAACAATAATTTCATGTCGTTGATTTCAAATTTGAGGTTGATTTACACTTTCATACATTTCCATTTGTCTATCTCTTTTTCCATTTTTTAAAATTTATGATGAATTCATTTAGCACTGGCTATCCAAATAGCTGAATTGAAAGTCCAGTAAAACTGTGATGGCATATTCCAAAGAGAGTATATTGGTTGTAAATAAATCCAAGAAAACATTATAGCTCTAACAGACACAGAAGGTTTAACAAATGAAATAAAATATAAAGCTTTCTATAATCTTTCAAGTATAAAATTGGTTGCATAAATTCATACTATTGTCTCTAACACTTATAAAAAGGGATAGTACGTATGATTTCCACTCACAGTAGGGAAAGATAGTGATACAGAACTTTTCTGATCTCTTTTTAAAAATTTTCATCTCAGCTTTAATTTAAATATATAAGAAAGGTTCCCAGGTGTTATATTTCTTGTTATTTTTATTCTTCTATCAGCTGTCTCAGACATAGATGGGGTATGAGTTTATGGGTGTGCAATTCAGTTTGAGATTAGTTTTCAGCATTCTTGCCTACATTATAACATACACATAAAAGTGAATATTTTATTCTTTCACAGGAAAATACTTTTTAGCAATGACAAACTTAAAATGGAGGTAAGCTACCTACTTTTTAACATTTCACAAAGGTGAATGGTACATGCTATGAAATACCAAATTATTTTTGTTATCCAGATATAATTTTGTTTTTTTAAAGCAGTTAAGTCTCATAGGAAATTACTGTATTGCTAAAATAACTTATGCTTGTTTCTGATTTTGACTTTTGATGAGATATTAATTATAGTCTTTTTTTACAAATTCATATTTTTATATGTGACTTTGAAAACTAACTGTACAAATTCAGTAATTGCCATTACATTTGCTGTTTTATTTCATATATTGTTTATGCAAACCTTTTTCCTCACACAGGATACTTAAATGCAGGGATCATCTAACGTCAGTAAAAAGGCAATCCCCGGGGTTCCTAAATGTTTAGGGAATTGTACTCCCATTACGTGGAGGTAAATTGTAAATATCCTCTTCTGAAAATAAAAGTCCCTGATTTTAAAAAGGATCATTAAGATAATAGAAACAACTGTTTGTACTGGCAAGGAAAAACTGGAAAGTATAAAGTTATGGTTAAAAATATTGGAGTCAATGGAGTTATATAGTTATTGTCATTATGAAGGAATTTTCTTTCATAGTTCCTTGTCTAGCATCTTTTAAAAGGGGTCAGTAAAGAATGCTTTATATATAAGTTTTCCATATGTCTATGGACAAAGGAGAAAAGTATAAATTCTCACAAAAAGCATTATTACTTAAAATAGGATACCATGAATTGTCACTTATTCTCACCTATACTCATTGAATAAACTGATATGGTGCCTACTTAAACCACAAAGATAAAACTGAAGTGAAAAAAACTGATTACATGATCCATATGTTATGTAATAAAATAGGAATATGCACTTCTTGACAAACTTATTCATAATACATTCTGATGGAAAATTCCATTTGCACTGTCTAGGAAGAGTAAGTTGAAAGGAAAATTTTACTTGATGACTGTGGCAAGCCAAAAATTGTAAGTAAAATAAGGATAAGAAACTTTTTAAAAAGTGTTTTAGCAGGGTGGGGATTTAACTCAGTGGTTCAAGTGCTTGCTTGCTAAGCGCATGGTCGTGAGTTTGATCCCTGGTACTCCCCCGCAAAAAAAAGTGTTTTAGCAGTTATCTGGAAGTTTGCAGTCCAGTTTTTGCCATTATTTGATTTGAAAATTTAATCCTAGTAATCCTTTCTGTTTCCAGGATGGGATCTATAAAACAAAAGCTAACTGATATCCCCAAGAGATTAGATTATGATGCTGCTGTATTCTATGGAGAACAATCCTCCAATGGCCACTTTTTACTTCTGCCCAGGCTATGGGAATTCGTTAATATCTAGAGAATAGACTTAAATAAAACCATTGTCTCAGCCAGCAGGTTTATGCAACCATCCTGAAATGTTTTAATTATTGTTTTCTTTTCCTTTTTAATTAAGAGACCAGAGGTCAAGCAAGCCCACTGAGAGCTGATCACATCTCCAGTAGAAATTCAAAGAAAACCCTAATGATTGGATGTGCTGTTTTTTCTTTTGTTTTGCAGAACCAGAAGAGTGTGTTAATTGCACAGATGAATGCCGAGTGCTTGGTCATTCTGACAGGTGTTGGATGCCACAGTTCCCTGCAGCCAATCAGGCTGAAAACGCAGATTACCGCACAAATCTCTTCGTACCCACAGTTGAAGCTAACGTTGAGACTGAGACTTACGAAACTGTGAATCCCACTGGGAAAAAGACTTTTTGTACATTTGGAAAAGACAAGCGAGAGCACACTATTCTCATTGCCAATGTTAAACCTTATTTAAAAGCCAAACGTGCCCTGAGCCCTCTCCTCCAAGAGGTCCCTTCAGCATCAAGCAGCCCTACCAAGGCCTGCATCGAGCCTTGCACCTCAACAAAAAGCTCCCTAGAGGGTTGTGAAGCA
This sequence comes from Hydrochoerus hydrochaeris, assembly GCA_004027455.1. Taxonomy (NCBI): domain Eukaryota; kingdom Metazoa; phylum Chordata; class Mammalia; order Rodentia; family Hydrochaeridae; genus Hydrochoerus; species Hydrochoerus hydrochaeris. The sequence goes on from PVLA01004425.1 coordinate 122,759, forward strand.
AAACCTGGAGCCTTGGCTGAGGCAAGTGGTCAGTACCTGCCCAATGACAGTCAGTATCTGTCACCCAGTAAGCAACAGAGAGACCCTCCCTTCGTTCCCCCGGATCACATGGCAAGGGTCTTCGCGGATGTGCACTCCAGAGCCAGCCGGGATTCCAGCGAGATGGGGGCTGCCCTGGAGCAGCTTGACCACTCCGCTCGGGATCTGGGCAGAGAGTCCGTGGATGCCGAGGAAGTTGTGAGAGAAATCGATAAGCTTTTGCAAGACTGCCGTGGGAATGACCCTGTGGCTGTGAGGAAGTGAGAAAGACCAGTGGGGATGGGGTGGGGGCATTGGCATTTTCTTGTCTCTTCTGTTGATTGAAGGATGATCACTCTTGAGGACAACCCATTTCACAGGGAGGAAGAAAGACCAATGCTGCTTTAAGGCTTTTAGTGAACATCTGAAGTGCCCACAAGTATGTTCTTTTCACAGCTATTTCTTTTTTCAGAGATAAGAATGGTTTTGTTTTGACAAAACTTCTAATAGGACAAAATTAATGATGTTTAAAGAGAAAACAGAAGAAAAAGGAGAGAAGAAAAAGGAGGATGAGTATGCCACTTACCTTTTGACAATCTGTTAGGAAGGTATGCAGTGTGCGAAGTGAAGTATTTCTGATCATTCTAAGACTGTGCTCCGTGATTTATGCTGACCTAACTGTTTACCTATAAGCCCCATTCAAAGCAGGGTCTCATCTGTGATGTGTGGTGGAGTTCTAGCAGTCATCACAGGCTTCTACTGAAAGTCCCCAAAAGACCTTGCAGTAGTCCAAGCTACACCAAACATTAACACATATTTGTGGTAAACATTTCTGTATAAAGTTACCTGCCGCACATATAAACACAAAGAACATTCCATATCATTAGTCAAAAACAAAAACAAGAACAAAAAAAAAAACAAAAAAACCTAGGAAAAAAAAAAAACCTTGATCATTTGTAAGACGCCTCATGTCGTATAAAAGTTAAATGTAAAAAGAAATAGTCCATTTTGTCCTGCACATACGTAGACTAATTCACTTCATTAAAGGAGAAGAAAATTTAAAGATTTAACATACCTATTTAGCATTTTAGTGTCCAACAAAGATATAAATAATGAGTTTTCTTTAGATTTGACATTGAAAAGTTCTAAACAACAATTACCCTTGAGTGGTAATATTCAGAGTAAATTAATATGATTAACATGTCTTATTCATTTGTGGACACTAAAATAGCTCAGGAAAGTGAAAATGTCTTAGACATACACAAATCATATGACCATTTAAATGTGCAAATGTAAGAAAATTCAATGTGTTTACATCAAATGACATATTTTTATTGATTTATTGCAGATTCCGTGCATATGAGCCAAATTGTTGAGTGTATAAGAGCTATATTGTGTATTTTATTAAATTAATATATAGTTGTGTTGCAAAAATATTTGGGCTTCTATTGTAAATGGCAAGTGTTGCCTCGGTAGCTGTCGAACTCTATGAGTTTTGTTTTTTCCTGCTTCCTTGTCCCCATGGAGTGTGGGAAGCAGTGCCTCAGAGCAAAGTCTCTTGTTTAATGTGTAGTCTACCAAGTACTACAGTACATAATCTGTTCAAAATGTGTTTGAGTGAGCTGATGGAGCTAACTGAAAGGTCAAAAAATACATCCGTCAGTCATGGTTCTGTGCAAGTCCTTGTAGAAGCTTTTATTAAAGTCATGCTAAATCACAAGAACTACATTTGTACCAAACCCTGAAACTTCTTCATGTTGTTTCCCATAACATACAGTTTCTGCCTTTGTAGATATCATATTATTAGTTCATTCTCAAAAGTATCTTACATGGTCCAGAAGTGCATTTCCATTATATTTTTAAAAACATGAAAAATGCATTAATGCATGTGTGGTACCAGCACTGGTTACTTGCATTGTGTAGTGTTTCTCCAAAGGTCTGAGTCTTAACAAAATCTTTTTTCCTTATCTTAGTGCTCCTCTGCCTTTTTTTATTGCTGTCCTTTGAGAACAATACATCTTCTCTTCCATCCTTTGGTTGTAGCTTTTCTTGTGACATTTAGCATATTTCAACCTTTCTTCCATATGAGGCTAAGAAACCTCTAATTTCAGGAATTGGGAAAAATAAAATTAGCACTTGCAGAAATAGTAGCAGATGGGAAAATGCCTTGATTGACATTTTCTTTCAGCATTTAAAATTTTTGGCATTTTACAGCTTCATGGCAAACAGTTTTGAGCCCATACCTTAGACAATGTGGTGCTGAGTTAAATAAAGGCTGTTTGTGCACTGGAGCAGAAAAATGCATTATTTGCAAATTGGTGGAGAATACTGTGCCTTCTTTTTTGGCCACCAAGCCAGTGTAGAAACAGCGTAAATGTCATAAAATCTTTATATTGAAAGCAAAAGCAAAGGCAAAACAAACATTGAATTCAATTAAATTTTTGTAATTTTAAACCTCACAAAAATTCTACTGAAAGTATTTCCATCATAACACATCAAGTTTCAGACTGTACCTCTTTTGCAAAATTGCTTTGGGAGGGAAGAATGGACAACTCCCATCAGCCTTATTCTCTTGAGAACTGTATTTGGTTCCTAGTAACAACCTTTCCAAAGCTCTACTGTTGGTTTTTATTACTCGTAAATGTTTAAATTAGAAAAGAAGGGATCTTGTACATGTGAAACCTAATTGACTCTCTATATTTTGGACAATTTATGTATCCGAAATGTGTTGTCTCTGTTATATGACGTTATTTTTGCCAGGAGACTACAGGTTGATTTAGCTGGATAGTTGAAATTTGACAGAAAACTGATTTCCATTTAGTTTTATCAAGTGTTGCCTCTCCTTACTAGACAGATAACCATTTAGTAAAATCTAAAGCAGTATGTAAATGAAATCAACAAAGAGAGTAAGGTTTATTTTTAAAGCATTCTTAACACTAAGTAACCAGTTGTTCAATTTCTCATGTGTCTGAAAACATTAAAACACCGTAAGATTTTATAAATTGGTTGTGCCAATGTGTGAGGGATTTATCTTAGGTTTCCTGTCACCAGTGATTTACTAGTGTTAGCTGCTTAACACATTATGTGTAGTTAATAGTGATTATTTATTTGCAAGTTGGTGGTAATTCAGCAGTCAGGACTCTATGCTTTTATATTGGAAGGAATCTTGCTTTTATTCATTTCCCTGGCAATTGCCTTTATCACAAACCTCTGGTGCTTGGCTTCCCAGGAAGCCCATGAGATGCCAAAATCACACCTTTGGGGAGCAATTGCTCTAATGGATGATGCATAATCTGTGAGATTTGGAGGAGTTTCAGCTTAATTTTGAATGTGAAAAAAATTAATTTACATTTTTCAAATACTAACCCCTCAAAAAAAATCACACATTCAAAATAAAAAATTTGATACTCTTTTGTCATCTTATATGACTGAAGTCAAGCACAGAAATCTGTTTATGATAATTTTAGTAAGAAATTCAAAGTTCTAAAAAATGCTTATGAACTAAAAATAAGATATTAATAACAAAATAATTTTTCATCAGATATAAATGATAAACGTAGTAAAAATCAGTGTTAGTTACACCTATACCAAAGTATACAATGAAGAAACATATCATGCAATTTCAAAGGATGGTTTCACACCATTTCTTAATCTAACATTTTTATCTTTATTGTAGGCAGCATAAAAACAAGAAACAAACAAACTATTCCAAAAACTAGTTGAATTCCTGGTTGAGAAATTGACTTATTTTGTTTCCCAAAATTAGCTGAGATCTTGTAAAACATGACTTCCATTTGAAGGATCTACACAGTGCTCAATTTAAAAAATGACACTGTAAATAAAGTCATGTAGTAATAGAGCAGGGTGCTTTAATAGAACCAGGTTAAAAGCTGTTTGTTGTCTAATGGAATAGAACTTGCTGAGGTCAATAAATAGACTGAGTTCTGGCATAATATATGCTCACTCATTATTGTCTAATTATATTCTTTTGACAACAGACAGCATTTATTAGAGCATTAATTCAAATGAGAGTTTCAGCTATCAAGATATGCTGATTCGAAGTGTAACTGTATGTGACCTGATTAAAGTCTGACTTTCCTGGCCCCAGTGTTTTGCAGGTTAGCTAGTCCCACTTATTAGTCCATCACTCCATAAGGTTCTTAGCTGCACCAAGTGATTGGTGAATAAGGACAACAGCAACAACAACAAAAGCAGCATACATTTTATGGATTTATCTCGACACCGTTGTTTTATGGCTGTGTTTAATGTGACCTATCTGGAAAATGAGGACTCCAAATAAAAAGCTATTACTAATAGTGGTGTTGCCGTTCCTTGAATTCATTAACACAGAAGTGATGCTTTACAAACTGCATACCACAAGGATCTTGATTTTAATTATTTTGGAAAAGCAAAATATGGCCTTACAACTATTTTTGCTAATTATCACTTTGCCAGCAAAATGAGATTTAAAAAACTGTACTTAACAATAAATGTTACTAGAAGTGTACTGACAGTATGTTAGATATCTTGGATAAGTTGGCTAGTCAAATAAGTACCATGGAGGAATAGCCTAATGATGCTTGGGTCTTTTAAAATTTACAATTGATGTGACAATAATTAGGTACATGGCCCTAGAGGAATTGAGAAATGACATTTTATATTTTCTCATGCTACCATATGACTGATGAAACTAGATATTTAAAGCAAAATAAATATATGTTTATTGTGGTACTTTGAAATAACTTTGTCCTACTAACCCACAAACATATTCTGAATTCCTGCTCTGTGTTTGCATTGAGCTAATATGTCACAGGAGTAAATAACAAACTAAGAATTGTGGCTAGATTAGGAGCAGGTAAGTTCTAAAACATTTTCAGCTTTATAAATTGATTTTGATTGTTTTTTGTTCTTCTCACATAACCCACACATCCTATATTTCTGTTCCTAATTTATAGTGGATGGCACTTTCTAAAGAACAAAGTAACATAATAGTCGGCGTATTTAAATTTTTAAAATTTACTTACACAACATATCAAAGTGCATGCACTGCATTTCCATTTTAAGATCTTAATTGGTTAGATTTATTGACACAAACTAAGTAATTTACCTGCTCATACTTTTTATTTATTTATTTGATGGCCTTTTCTTTTTCACTGGACATTATTTAGGTGCCAATTCCTATAGAAGGATCCTAAAGTACTGAAAAGAACTAGTCAGTTATACATTTTGTTCTCCGAATACTTGAGCAATATGTGACATGGAGATATGATCTTTTCTTACCTTTAACACTATTATTTTACATAATTGAAATAATTTCACTATTAAAAATAGTAAAAACTGTATGTATATTGTGTAATTCATTGCTTTTACTTAGTTTACCAACTGTTACTTTAATCACCTGAAGCATCTAATCAGTCTAAAGAGAAAGTTAGATTAAATAATGAGCCCCATCTGAACACACTACAATTAGGAAGAAATTGGAAATGCAATGTACACTAAAGTCTTACTCTATGCCAATGAAATGTTTAACTCTTTTTGTGAAATTGGTGTGCCCACAAGATATAATTATTTGACAGCTCTTTGTAGAATATAAAGAATAATAACTGTTAAAGGTCATTGTCACATTAATGTGGGACATAGAAATGGATTCACCATTTAATGGATAATCTTCAAACAACTCATCAGCTACTTTTGGACATGTTTACATAAAATTTTGTGTCACACAAGATGGCTTATCACCTATTAGCTTAAATAGTATATTTCACTTTGCAAGGAACAATTTATTATGTGTTCTATTCCCTTTATCATATACCATTAAATATTTATGGTATTTTAATGGATTAAAATGTTGATTTTGAATTGTATTTAAAAATTTAGCTTTATAATGTTACATAATTCCTTTAATTATTTCATAATATTTTTTGAAGAGTATAAAAAAGCAAATCCCAGGTCCTCATTTTGCTCACCTTGTATAGTTCATCATGTATTTTTTCCTAAATAACCAACATGCAGGGAAACATGAAAATTGGGCTTTCTTTCCTTTGCATTACAGATCATTCTGGCCATTAGAAGAATAATTGCACATATCTAAATTGATGCCATAAATTGTAGGTTTAGAGAACTTTTCATTTCATAGAATATTTTCACAAATTTTCAAAGTATTACAGAATTAAAAATTCTGAAACTTGAACAGGTCACTGGATTGATCAAAAGGGAAACTAGCTATAAAACTTGATGCTCTGACTTGAATGAAATTCCCAATTTTATTGCTTGCTTGAGATTTTTTGAATTCTGAAATCTTCCCCTTTTTAACATTTTACCTCTCTAGGTTCTTCATTTCCCCTTTAAATTGATATTCATATAATATCCTTTAGAGTAGATCACACTTTTATTCAGGGTTCATCATTATAATTTAAAAAACAGAGAAGGCTTGTGGTCTCCAAGAAAATGGTAAGACATTGCAAGAATTGTGTCTAAGATCGCTCTATGCTTTCATTATCATCTATAAAATGATTCAAGATATTGGTGGTAAGCTCTCTTAAATACTATGGGACAGCAGCGTTTTCTTGGGAATTTGGCATAATCTCATCTGAATGCAATCATGTAGACTTTATTGAATTCCTTTGTATCATGAAGTTTGCATATGGTAATATAATTAACTTTAAAACAATCACAAAATATCTCACAATATTGAAAAGACATTTAAAATTATATACACATGAAATAATAAACATACAAAAAGGCAAGAGACTCTGTAACTTGAAAAATCAGTATCACAAAATAAAGAGAAAGGAAAATTAAGCAATAATATCATAGCTAAAGAAGGCATAATATATTCTGACATACCTCATGCATATTGGAGAAATATTATTAACTCAGTGATCAACTCAAAAGGATTGCAGTTGTTATCCAAGTCATTTATAGTGTGGTTAGTGACAAGTGAAGTTGGACTAATTTTGTGTGAATCTAACCAATTATAAATTAGTACTTATCTGCTACAACTCACAGAAAAGCAAACTTACTCTCAAAAGCTCCAATAATAAATATTAATGTCCCTTTAACTCTGATTATTTTGTATTTTGGCAGTCTAAATTAAAGTATATGTAATTGCCAGTCACTACATCGATTTGCTGAATATTTTTGCACTATATCTTCAACAATGTTAAATCATAGTTTAACATTTTTTATCACTACAGGTTAAAAACTGTCTTAAATTTAACAATTCATTTTGAGAGAAGAATTTGAACATTTATTGTCTCTTTTAGTAGTCTGATTTCATTATAGCTCTTCATTTATAGTACTAATTAAACACTGTATAGTGTTTATCATCATCCATGTACTTACTTTATTTTCACTTTCATTCCATAACTTTATCTTGATATTAGCTAAATACCATGTTATCTTTCTCATCTATCTATTAAAATAATCCTTATATGCCCACCTGTTATAGGTTACTTGTGAGGTTATCTGATTATATAGGTCACTTATTTGCAAACAAATTTCATAAACCTATAGGAAAATGATAAATAGTTATTAGACTCAACCCACCAGAGTTTTTAAAGTTGACAGAATGCATGATTTGTAACAGGAGGCATACAAAGCAAAAATAGTTTAGGATAAGGGGGTTTAGAAAAACTATTTATGTAAGACTACTTTACTACTTGATTGAAAGCTTGACTAAATGATTAGAATGTGAATCATCTTACTATAGTACTACCAATTCCTGTGTATTAAGAAATCCTCATTTAAGGATCTCATTATGTTGAGTGTTTGGATTTGGTTGAAGATAACAAAGAACTTTCTTTAAGATTATTTTGATTTTTCAGCCTGATCTTCTTTAATCATCTCCAAAATTCAAATATTAAATATAACTCATCATTTCCTTTATTTTGCACAAGTACAAAAACTTATTCTCTGTTCATAATCCTGAGCAAGAAAGGAGAGAAGAGGTCAGATATGACCTTTTTAGCACTTTTCCTTACTAAGACTGTAGCATACCTGTTCTATTCAACATCAATCTGTGAACCAAGGATTGTATGCTTTCACATAGTGGCACACAGATAACAATTAATTGTACGTTCTGCTTCTATATAGCTATAGTTTAGAATAGACTGGCAAATGAAGGTGCTCACAAAATGTAGATTATAAAAGTGGCAGAGAGCGGGGAGTACTTTCAGCTGTTGGGGGGGTAATCACTAGTAATAGCTTCTCAGAGACAGTGATGGTTGAACTGAACATCTAAGGTGGGAGAGGTTTTTGGCAGCAGAACTACGGGAAATGCATTTAGGAGAAACACAATGTGTGCAAAGCCATTTAAACAAAGCTGAGATATTTTCTGATTAGAAAGTTAAACATGGTTGCAAAGGTGTATTCGATAAAGTTGAGGATGTACTAAATGCATAGATTAGGAGATGTTACATCAATCACTATCCTAAAGAAGAAGAAAGACACCTGTATTATTGCTCAGCTTGGAGAGCTCTGAAGAAGGCTTGCCAAGCTGAATGTGCATTCAGGAAAATAACACTAGGACAGCTTGCTGCTGCCTGGTGATCCATTCTTTACAAGGTGCTGCCTAATAGCACCTTGTTCTTGGGTCAGATCCAGCTATCTAGAGGCAATGCCAAATTTGCTGAATTTTTAAAACCTTAAATTCAAGTCATCAGCAGAGTATTTATGTGTATGTTTCCAACTTCCCAGAAATAATTCTCTCTTTGAAATATGTAATCATATTTAAAGCTTCAGGAGGTAAAAGACACGACAAAGGTGAAAATCAAGGGTATGGATGATTTCCACTGCTAGTGTAGTGGTGTTGTAATATTCCTGGATTCTCCAAGCATCTCTTGGTTTGTACATTTTGTTAGATAAATTCTACTCTTATTCTACTCTTAAGAATTGCTTGTGCACATTTGACCAGGTTTCTGGACTATTTTAGTGCTTCCAAAATAGCCTATATAGAGAGAAGCTTATAATTGTTGATTATTCAGATGTGTTCTATCATAGAGAACAATGACCTTACATTTGCAGTTCTCAATGAGGGGCAGTTTAGACACTCCAAGAACATTTGGAAATACTTCAGATAAAACATGGGGATAGGTAGGTTTTTGCTACTGGTATCTAGTAACTAGGTCAGCCACCCACAACAAATATGTATTTCATTAATGCACGGGTTGAGAAATCCTACCTTAGATCAGATGTAGTTAATAAAAAGAAAGAAACAATCTTGGGGTTTGAATATTTGGTGCTGAATTATAAATGACTTTTTAAAAAACAAATTTAAAGAGGAGTCTCAGAATTTTAAAAAAATCCCTTAGCATTAATAAATTCTTTCCAACTTGTGATGGATATATTTTTCTAGAACTCTCAGGTCAGGGGCTTCCAGCAATCTAGAGTATTATCTCTGGCTGTGGTCAGTAGCAATAACACATATATTGAAAGAATCCCCACAGAATGAATGGAAATGGTGTTGTTTGGAGTGACTGTTTACTCCTATGAAAGTTATCAAAGTCCATAAAAAAGGTAGAATAGAATTCCCTAGCAATTCCCTAATGAAGGGAAAAGAAGCTGCTTGTAGAACTGCTAAAGTGATCCGTCTTACAGGTTAATTGGTGAATTTTGCCTTAACTCTATAGTCACTGGCCTTTGTGTGCATGTGGAATCTGTACTCACGGTTACACTAGAGATTTGTGGAGACCATGCACTAGAAAGGTGATGATGAGAAGGAGGTGGTAGATCAAGAAATGATGACATTAAGGTGGAAACTAGGTGATCATATATAAGCCTGGAATCAATGTCCCTATTGATCTCTTATGAATCTTCCAACTATAAATACTGATTTAATTCTTTCAAAGTAATACATGAAATGCCAAATTTGTCAGATTGACTTTCTAAATGAGGTGAGGTGAAGGTGAGTGCAAATGGTTCCTTAAAAGTTTTATTTCTCTTGACACATTCTGTTTTACCCATCTGTAATGCAGGGTAGGCGGTTCCAATGCACATTTTATGAATTTGAACTTGAAATGACTCCAGTTTTAAAATAATAATGGTAATGTGTTAAAAGGGTGACAAGAACTCCAGTGGCAAAGTTGAAAATCTGTACATTGACAGCCCAATTAATATAAACAGAAATTACCACAGATAATCCACATTTGAGATTGGACTTCATTTACCTAAAATATGAACAAAAAGTGTTAAAAGATAAAAGTTATTATACACGGTAGTGCAACCAAGACCACTTTGAAAAGCAGAGAATTTCATGAAGAGGCTCAGTAACTAACCAGCACATCTACAAGCATGTATATGTTTTCTTATATTCCAAAGTACTATAATTGTGATTTACTACTATCTTTCAAGATAATTTACTTTTAATGATCTATTTGCATAGTGGAATGTGCATTTTACTTTACAGCCACTGTTATGATGGACCTGCCCAATTTAAGACACAACACCAAAATTAGGAAAGAAAATAGAAACTGTTGAAAAAGAATATTAGAAACATTTCACTCACCCATTCTCACTTAGAAACAACAAATTTAACTTTCAGGATAAAGTACATTTCAATTCATCTCTCTCTCTCTCTCTCTCTCTCTCTCTCTCTCTCTCTCTCTCTCTCTCTGTCATTACAGTTCAGTAAAGGTAATTTCCACAGGTGATGCTAAGTCATACTAAGTTCACTGTGAGGGTGTATTCATTCTGAGAAATGTTGAAAACTAGTAAGAAGTTACATGCAGGTACTGAATGACTTATCAACCTTTACTGACACTCTTGTTACCTGATTTTCATTGACCTTAAACAAACAAGGGTCCAAATTATTGATCACAGCCTAACATAACAAAATACTACTTTCTGATTTCTTTCAAGAGCATGGAATTTGAGGATAGATGAAAATATATGCTCCCTTGATTTTTGAAGCACAGGCATCATTACATATGTGCCTTTTTTTTCCTGCTTCATGGTTCATATCCTAGGCTGACAGCTGCCATTTTAAAGGTGACTCATTACAGTCATTTAGAGAGTCCCTTAACAGATGGATAGGGCTGTGTTTCCTAGGGAACACTAACAGGTTACAATTCTCAACAGCTTTTAATCATTTCGACAAATTTACACACATCTGTCAATTACCTGTTCAGTAAACTTAACAATAAAGATATCTGAGAGTAATAAAGTAACAGATTAAAAAATGATCCCATGAAATTTTTATATTACAGAGAGGAAAACTTAAAACATACTGAAAAGTTTATTTTTAACCCATAACCAAAAATTCTTTGAAATTTCTGTAATAAATTTCATTCATATTCATATTATTAATGAAGAGTTTTCAGGTGTTTCATAAATCAAAGAATTATGGACAAAACAAAATATAAAGCACTAAACAGAAAAATCTTTAAAGTATATATGTATATATATATATATATGTCATTTTTCTGTTTAAAATCTTTTATCATAGCACAATGAAGGTTAATAAAAGAATAGGAGTTGAGGTGTTTCCAGTTACAGAGGGAAGAAGAAGGGGATGATACTATCCTTACAAGCTATGTGGCTACTACCTTAATTGGAACCTAAACTTTGGTGACCACTGTATCCTGCTTTGTGCTCTTCGATAAGGAAGTGGGCAAAATGTGCTCATGAGGCAAAGTTAGGCACTCATTTTGTAAATGAAGGTACACCGGAAGCTGGACATTCCCATTTCTTTTAAGTATAATTTTTGGCTGTTTTCCAGCTAAAGCATTGAGATGTTAGGGAAAAAAGTTGAATATTCCACAAAGCTGAAAAACTATTTAGCCCTTAGTGGAGGAAATTTGCCATGCTCTGCATAATACAACTACTATGTACTTCCTACATTTATAAAATGCAAATGATAAGAATCACTCCTAGGGCAATTGTAAGGAGCAAATGGTGTAATACATGAAATGCTTACTAATAATTAGACCCCTCATAAGTTCTCAATGAACTTTATCTATTACTGAAGTGGAGCCTTGTCAGTAATATAAACCTATCCACAAAAAAACACAATATGTAACTTCAAAATCTTGTTGCACTTTCTTCTCAGAGAAATTATCAAAATCATTTCAAGGATTTACTTGGTTTATTATCCTGTCTCTGTCCTTAAGAGCAAGAATATTCCTTGCACGTGAATACCCAATACATCTTTTAAGCATTACCTCTATTTAACCAAGGTCCCTTGAGACTTTTATCTTGTTTGCCACTAGCTTGTAGAAGTATGTAGTCCATGGTCAAATGCTTCCCACTAAAGTTAAACAAGTGGCAGCTGGCACCATACAGCTCCGTTATAATGAAAACATGAGGTGGCTGCCATTACACAGTCCTGCACTAATGAGAACAGTAGGAGGCTAACATTACAATGGTCTAATGCAAACAGGAAATGGCTGGCATTAAATTGGTATAATAAAAACAGGAGGTGGCTAGCATTACACTAGTAGAATGAATAAATTCAGAGATGTCAGGCTTCCCCCCATCTCATCTCCATTATAAATGACCACAGTAGCCACAATTTAGGCCAGATCACTAAGAGTCAAACTAGCCAGTATTAAAGGAAAACAACTTTTGTGCTCTGCTTCAAAATGTCTCCTTTGCCATTGCTGTTTTCCATAGGCTAATGTAAGCAGGTTTTACAATAACGATATATGCTACGCTAAATCTTTTTTCTCTGTGATAATTCCAAAAATAGACGACATTGTTTTTGACACAGAGGAAGACTGGCTGGAATAAAAGCCAACAACTGGCAGAGAGTTTCTAATTTTATCCATGCCTTCTACTTTCCTTTCTCTTTTAAATATACAAGGGTGACTAAATACTGAGGTTCCTAAAAAATACAGAAATGGAACACAGTAAGGGAGGAAAAAAGCTACACACACACAAAAAAAAAAAATACACAAAAAAATCAATCTAATGTTTTGCTTCTGAACAAATGTCAGTGTTTCTGGTACATGGATTTTTAAAAATAATTACTATAAATAGAAGAAACATGTATGTAAGTCTCAGACAATAGGTGTACAAAAATCCCACCAGCTGCCTCTGATTAGCCTTTTTGTTTTTAAATCTGTACTGAAAATCCAGCAAGTTGGTATAGTTCATGGTTAAGTATATTAAGACAGTATAGCAATCTTCTACCATTCAGTGAATCCAGTTTCCATTTTTATAATTGTTTGTTAAACATTAAGTTTTTCTAAACTTAAATACATAAATATTAAATGACTTTCAAAAAAGTGTAATAAAAAAAACTATTCCTATAGTAAATGCCTTGTTACTTCAGGTACTGATGTTGCTGAAAGATTTAACTTTCTAAAGCCAAAAAGAGAAGGAAATATTCTGGTAAAGTATTCAGATTAGAAAACTAAATATTAACAAAAGTAAGATGAAGATACTTATAATTAAATAAAGCCTTTTAACTTGGTTTTATATACTGGTATTTAATTTTCATTGCTCTAAAAGTTTTATTATTCTCCTCTCAAAGACTTCTGAATTAGTTTACAAAACAAGGCCAATTTCATGGATACCTTTGTATTCAGTACATACTAAAGAAGCAAGACAAGAGAGGAAAAAAAATCTTCCTTTACTCTACCTTACCTTATTTCTATATTTAGATAAGCTTAGTTTTTTTGCTTTCTGAGCACACCTTGGTATAACTTCACCAAAATTTACAGAAAAACTAAGAAAAATCCTGGACAAGAAAATAAAAACATATTTCCAATAATCACGGATAACAACAAAAAGTCAATTATCCTTTCTTATTCATTTCTTCACAAAGAAGTGAAAGTTATAATGTGAAAGAAGTAATTTCTACCACATGTTTTAAGCCAGAATTAAATTAGGAATGCCCTAAATACTAATACATGAATTGCCTAGAATCTGTTGCTGGGTTTGCATGGGACTCACAGACACGGCTTAATCGAGACACAAAGTGATGTGTGCCATGCATTCAAAATAAGCATCTGGCCTGGAGCCACTAAATTTGGCATCCCAAGAACTGATTCTATCCTTTGCCAAGTTTCCACAGGGACTAGACTGGCTGAGTTCTGAGTCACAGGCTCTAATTTCTCCTTCAACAGAATCTCTTTGAATTGTGGAACTGGAGAAACTTGCAAACAAGCGTAAAAACTGAATGCGAAACACAGGACTGTCCAAAGATGAAGATTTTAGATAGAAGATGTATACAGAGAATAAAGCATTTCCAATTAATCAATTATAATGTGGACTGCTGATCAGCTCACTTACCCTACTCAATTTGTTTATCCTTTCGCAAACAGGAGAACACTATAAAGTGTGTGTGCTGCCGAACTCCAAAGAAACACTTGAGAACTTAGGAATTTTGCATACCATAAATTTACTGGACAGGTCTCATCACACAGTGAGCAATATTTTTTATTAGCTCACTTTGTGGAAGAAATGGCATTTTGCCCTAATTTCAAACTAACCCATTCTGTCATGGTTGACATCTTTATTACATTATTAAATACATCAGTCAATACCACCTGGTTTAATTGAGTCTTGTTACATAATGCAGTTGTTAAATCTATAGATTTATTTTCAAAGTCAAATCAATCAGCAGAAAAGAATATCTTTCAAGTGGAATTTAGGAATAAACATGTGTCACCAGTGCAAATTTTTCTGATGTGAAACAATGAACTGACCTTTTCTCAGATTATACTCAAAGTCAGTCAAAATTGTGTTTCATTGAAAGTGCTGTCTAACCATTGGATTGTACATGATTTCAGTTTTGTGTAGCATGTGCAAACCAGTACCTGGAAATTACAAAAGGATTATAAACGAGTGTGTTGATAATATGTGAGAATAATGTGAAAAAAACTTGCTTAAAATTGAAAAGGAAGAATAGAAATGGGTACAGAAGACGTGATGTGATAGAAGAGAATGAAACAGTTCTTTGTTTTGGATTATTTTTAAAAATGACAAAAGGGAAATATTAGTAAGCTTTCTTAATAGTCAGTAAAAATATTTAAAAATAAGTGGGTAAATTGCAAAAGGAAGAACATTTAAGAAAAAACTGCAAGTGTTTAGCTTCATCTTTTCCTGAAGCTCATTAAAATAGTTTCCAGTAACTGTATAAAACAATGGAATAAGATTAAGTTAAATTTCCATAGGCAAAATCAACACTATTAAAAGGAAAAAAATCAATCAAATTTATTATTTACCTCTGTATCGTAAAATTTAACAACTGGTCAATTGTGTTTTTCAAAGCAAAGTAAAATGTTCTTTAATTTTATACAGAAACAACAAAATTCTTAGGAGAAAATTATTAGATTTTAACATAACTGAACAATCAAAATTTCTCAAAAAAATCTTGCTAATAGTCAATTTATACATGACTTATTTAATAATGAAAAGTTAAATGAAAGGTTAGCTAACCCAAATACAAATTATAATATAGTCATGCAATTACTATCATTAATTATTTTTAGTTGATAAGTAAAATCTTATTTATCTCTATGGTATACAACATGAATTTGTTGTTGTTGTAACAGGATCCTGCTATATAGTTCAGGCTGGACTTGAACTCACTATGTAAACCATTCTCTTGCCTTGGTCTCCCAAGTGCTGGGACTACACAAATTTATCACCACACTCAGCACATCATGATGTTCTCAAGTATCTATACACTATACAATAGCTAAATCCAATTAATTACTATATATATATATATATATATATATATATATATACATATATTGCCTCACTAACATCTTTTTAGGTGGGAGTTTACAACATATACCGAACATAAAAAAACTTCTGAAAATATCAAATATAATTTAGATTTAAGGGATACACACATTTCTGGAAACAATTCTATCCAACAAAAGTTATCATTTTCAATTTTTTTTTCAAATCAAATTACCCTTACAAATGAGTGTATGCTCCAGTATATGTTCCTTCAAGATCAATTGCAGAATTTACTTGTTTAACAAATCTAAATGGAAAAAAATAATATTCCCCTAAATAGTCCTCATTAATGCTCATATGTTCTGATCTTTTCCAAATGAGAATGAACATTTAGGGATTATCAAGTGTTGGGGGAGGAAGAAAGAGTTGTGTCAGAAAAAATAAAATCAGAGACCGGTATCCTACAAAGGAAAAACACAATACCATGTTATTGCACATTTACATATCTAATAGAACCTCGGTTAAAGACTTTGATATGATAAACATATGCTATCTATGTAAAATTAGACTCTTTTGTGGTTTTTAAAAATTCCACTTCTGTCTCTTCCTTTGGGTTTTTCTCAGAAAACAGGAATTCTTATTACTGCTTCATTTAAGGGATCTCAAGAAGGAAGACTAAATTTGACATGCAGTTCTCAATTCCATAATAAAAACTCAATTTCAAAATAAAAAAGTTAGTGAACCCACAACCCCAGGGGTTAGGTGAGGGTGTAGACTGTATGTGCAGTGCTGTAATTCCTAGAATGTAGACTACGGCCTCATTAAAGACACAAACACAGTCATGGTATAAATAGGAGAAAAGAATTTAAATGATTTTCATATTTGAGACTTTCAAAAAGACAAACTAACAATAGAAAAAAATGAAATGATTGTTGTATCAGCTTGCAAACATTCATTTTAAACATATTTACTTAAAATTATACATAGAGAGGTATTGATTAATTTTACATCAATTCCTTCTAAAAATTCTCTGGATGGGTAGACAGAGCTGTTTCCCAATTGCTTTTGCTTCTCTGGAGGACTTTGACTTATGCACTCATTACCAGAGATGTACCATAACATCATCAGTATTTCACGTCAACTTTTTTAGTGGTAATTTTGGCTAAAGAATTGTGGAAGATCATGCTGAGATATAATCTAGATATATTTTGTACCCAATGCACATAAAAGTTGATGTTCCAAAATACCTTCTTCAAAAGAGTTTATACAGTTAATAATTACTTAGCTGTTGAAAAGGAAGGTAAACATTTGTATAGTGAACTTAGGGCTGAACGAATGGATGGAAAGAATGAAATTCTAGGAAATGGAAGAGGAGGATACAAAATCTAGGTGTTTGAAGACAGTGAATTGTTTAGAATATGTCAAGATGAAGCTTTCTATTAGAAAGATTTATTGCTGCCAAAAAGTGGCAGCCTATTAAATGATTTCTTGGCAAGTATATTATGGGGGATGATTTCTTAATATTTTTTAGAACATCCAGTCCTCTTAAAGGAAAATACTTTGGTTATTAGCAAATTATTCTTATCAATACATTAGTTAATTTTGTATATAAATAAATACAACAATGACTTTCATATATTGATACTTCTTAACTAAGAAAAGAAAAAACACATTTACATTTACACATTATATATAAAAAGGAATGCTGATCCAATAAAATTCAAATTAATCACAATTAACTGAATGCGATGAATGACTGTGATGAAACTAAATTGCCAGTGCAAATAAATGGCCTTGACACAATCTTTATTTAGGGACTGACTTCAGGTGGTTTCAAGTTTGGAATCTTTAAACCACCATGTTTCTTACAATGATGCAAATCTCCTATTATTTATCTCTTTTTGACCTATTGTAAAATATTCATTACTACACATACCTATTGTCCTTTGATTGAATATAACATTTTCATACTAATTCTAGCATTTTCAGTTTAGTCTACTATAAACAGTGTTTTTGCAATAAACATAGTGTTATTTAGCTTCAAAATTAGCAACTAGAGTTTTAATTATTCTAAAAATAAAGACCTATACTTTAAAAATTGTGATTGAGTTATTCTAATAACAAAAGAGGAAGCTCCATGTCACAAAGAACATAGAGTCCTGCATTAAGGAAAACTGTTAAGGAGACATTTTTATTTTGGTCATTTTATTATGCTTAATTTTTTTAAACCAAATTTGTTTTGCTCAGCTTCTTTTCCTCATAATTTTTCAAAAAAACATATGAATGACATTGGGAGATGCAATAAAATGTACCGCAGAAGTACAACAATACAATGTAGCAATTGTACCTTGTTTTATTCATAATAGTGGAATATATTCTCTTAGCCACAATTCAGTTGTAAAAACAAATCCGTGTCATTCAGGGAAACTCCATGACAGGAGAATGAGTTTAGGGACAGTGATCATGTTTAAAATGAAGAAAAGCTGGTTGAGGTAAAGTGCTCCTTAACAAACTGCTGAATTGCTCCAGCTTGGCACAGTTCCTAATAAGGAAGAAGTGGCATTGAAATCTCACTCCCACCTTGATCAGCCCTTAAAATGTATTTTACTGTTGCTCTCAATTACTATATATACAACAAGGGTTGACTATTTTTGGCTTGCAGCAGCCTCATAGTCAAATGATGAATGAACTTAATGATCCACTCTGTTATAACAAAAATCTAGTGTTAAAGAAAATAAGACATTTAGACTAATCTGTATAACTCCCACTTGAAGTTTTAATAAACTGCCAAAACAACTGCTAAAACTAGAGTTAAAGCAATGTTCCAAGAAGAGATACATTTTTTTTCCAATGAAATAAATGATTTTCTTCAAAAGGAAGTGTGGTAAGTTGGCATATTTTAAAAACGTGTTACTTGTATTTAATTATCTGGATTCTAGAAGGTCCTACTCCATATTACTAATTAAACAGCAATAGATTCAAATATCCTGAAATATGACAAACATCATCCAATTACACCTATATTAAAATTATGTTTTCTGAAGTTATATCATATGTACATTCTACATCACGTGGTATACGTGTGTGTGATTATACCTCAGCTGTGTAAGGTCTGCATGGTGGCCCAAAGCAAAACAACAAAACAAAGAAAAAAATTAACTGAAAAACATTGGCAGGGAAGATGATACATATGGATGTGGGTGGCAGTGTTTGAACAACAGAGCTGGTCGTCCCTAATGGAAAATTTCAGGAAAAAAAATATTTATAACAAACTTTCATTGTGTTAACATTAAGTGAGTGTTTCTACAATACATTTGTATGCTATCAAAATTACAACCTTTGCCTTTTTTGGATTGCTGCCTTTGGATCTTATTTTTGAAATGAAATTGTAGTTGTCTTGCTCTCTGCTCACATACTTTAAATTTTGTTATTCCTTGTAGAATTAGTTAACAAATATTAAACTAGCATTACTTACATATATTGAGTAACATGAATATTTAAGTACATTTATTTCAGCAGGGTGATTCCATATAATACAAGGAAATGGAAAGAATACATTTGAGATTTATTGTATAGCAGCTTTAAAAATACTTATTTGTTTTATTTTATTCCTTCCTAGAACTTTATCTACTTCAAATACGAGACAGAAACAGACCTCATTTGTAAGGATCAAAGGCTTTGAAACCAGAGGCATATGTATGCAAATATGCCTCAGATTACCACAAACTGGCTGAACTTGTGCAGATACTTAAATTGTTTGCATCATTTTTCATCTGTTTGACCATATCTACTTCTTCGGATCATTATGAAGATAAAAATGATAGGATTCACATATAATGTGCAAGCAACACAATGCCCAGATCATATTGATTTTAGTGAAGAACCTCCTTTGTTATTCCTGTTACTTTAGAAGAAACTATAGTGTTGAACTTTCAGGAAATATGTTGGATGATTAACCTCAGATGTATAATTAGTGAATGTGGAAATTCTAAGGAAGTCATGAAAAGTCACATTTTTGCTCCACTTACAAAACATATTTTAATACACTGTTAAAAGTAAATAGTTATATATTATGAACATGGTCTTGTTTTCAGTAGATGAGAAAACTAGGTAAGTTAACAAAGTTATATAAATTCATGTAAGAATCTATCCAAGGTTCAATTTTGAAAAGTATCTTCTCATCAATCTTATTTTTTTACTGGATGAATTCCACCCAGGGACCTGGAAAACATCTTTATGTTTTGAATGAGGTATCACTTAAACTAAATTTTCAAGTGCTTAAAATGTTATGAAGATGGAAATTAATTCTAGGACAGGGAAACACCATAAGTAAAAGCACATATGGTTGATACTCCATTGATATTTGGACACCAAGAAATATACACATGTTATTGAAATATGCATTGCATAGAAGAAGAAATGGAATGTGACATTCAAAATATTCTGGACTTGGATGCTCTTAGTATTTCATACTAAGGATAATCATAAAAGGCTTTTGAAACTCCCCATCATAAGCACATTGTGTGACGATGTAACAAATACACTGGATTCATGAGGCAGTGGGATTAATAAAAATTATAACAAGGATAACAGTTCCTTTTAGCTAGCATACACTGACAACTCTTATGCTTCTTGTTTTATGGGCAAAATTGGAGCAATCAATTGAGGAAACAGCATATTCATTTACACACTGTATAGTGCCTTCTATATGTCAGCATGAATAAGAAACTGGAGTTGTACAATTTTCTTGGAAGGAGATATGACCAGAGTGCAATTATATAACAATACATGGGCTGTAGCCAGTGGTCTGTTATATACAAATTTTCAAGGAATATGATTGGAAAATTAATAACAAATTTGAAGAAAAAGTATATAGGTATATCTTGCTAAATAGGTAGAAAAAGGTGATGATATTTGTACTCCATATGAACATTTCACAAAACAGTAAACTCAGTAAGGGAGCAGTTTAAGAATTAAGAAAATAGGACTCTCTCAGTCTTATACATGGCCGTTCACTCTTTCTCTGGTCACTTCTGTCATTTCCCAGTGGACTCATAAAGTAGCCAGAATACAGATGAGGTACATTCTAAAACATGTGAATATTTTTAAATTCACCAAGATTGACTTGGCTTTAGTCACTTCTTGGTGCCCAAAATGGTGGCAGAAACCAACACATCTCCCTGATATGACGTCACCACTCAGGCTGACTAGGCAGTTACCTGCTGGCAGATTGATTTCACTGTCCTTCCTTCCATTATGGGAGGAACAATATTTTGCCCATACCAAAATGCACACTTATGCTGGATATAGTTTTTGCTTTCTCCATAGACATCGTATTGCCATTACTACCGTTTACATATTTACAGAATGCCTCATTTCCCCGTTGTTAGTTCAAGTAACATTGATCTAATCAAGTAACTGACTTCACAGAAAAAGAAGGGAGGCAGTTGGTTCAAATTCATGAAATTGACTGGCTTTCGTATATGCTCCATCATCCTGAATAAGTTGGCTTGATAGAATGTGTAGAATGGCTTGTTATAAGTGGCAAAATTTGAAAAGTAAAATTGAAGAGTAAGAGAGAATCCAGTGTGCAAGCTTGGGCTGAGTAAAAAAAAGCAAAGAAATAAGATAAAAACAAAAGCACCTGAAGAAAGCAGGGTGGTCTTTCATGAGGAAACCCATAATGACCAAAAATGGCTTTTTAATAATATTCTGTGAGGCTGGGACAAAGTTCTCCATATGAATGCACATATCTAAATAAGAATCCTAAATATGGTGTTATTTCTCCAACAGCCATGAATCACAGGTTTAGGCATATAGGGATGTAAACAGGGAAGGTACTACTCAATAATAGTCTTAGTGAACCTCTACAAATAGTGTCCTTCCTGTTCTCATAATTTATGTTCTATTAGCCTATAAGCCTTAGTTCCAGCAGAGAAATACTTCCACCAAGAGAACCAACAATGATTCTATTGAACTGGAAATTCAGTCATCCATCTCCTTCTGATTCCTCATTCCTTTGAGTCTAAAAGCAAAAGAATAAATTAAAGTTTTAGTTGGGTGATTGATCTGATGTACAAAGAGGAAACTGGATTACAACTCCACAAAAGAGGTGAGGAGTAGTATGTCTGGAATACAGGTGATCCTTTGGGGTATTTCTTAGCATCACTGTGCTCTGTTGGTAA
This sequence comes from Hydrochoerus hydrochaeris, assembly GCA_004027455.1. NCBI lineage: Eukaryota > Metazoa > Chordata > Mammalia > Rodentia > Hydrochaeridae > Hydrochoerus > Hydrochoerus hydrochaeris. Next base: position 144,595 of record PVLA01004425.1, read on the forward strand.
AATCAGTGTAAAACTACAACAGTTCAGTCCTCAAAGGACTACAAATAGTTTGAATCCTTCATAAATAAAGATTGAGGTCATCCTGCCCAAGAAAGAACAATGCCTTGACTAGATGATGCGTTTCCTGAAAACAAAGAAATACAGAATGGGTATTAGTAGAAGGAAGTTATATATACTGGGTGTGAACAATTATGTAAATGAGGGTTACAATAGTCATGTTTCTCCCTAGTCTTCCTATGAATACATTTTTGTGTACACATACATATATTCAGTAAAAATTTCTGTTTGCTTTCCCACTCTTATTCCTTAATCATGTGACATGATATATTGAATTTATATCACTATAGTAAAGTATTATTATCTTTACATTATATTTAAATTATAGGCTGTCAAGCAGAAACTAAACATCACTGAAGGATTTTGCATTCTCTGGATTAAGGGATGGCTATATTTTGGTTATTTACAAGATATTGTATTGTGTAAGATGAATTATGTTAGAATACATCATTATATTTATTTAGAGATTAGGAATAATTTAAAGAGAAGTATATGCATAATAAATTGACCTGAGTGAACTTGTGATAGTCGTTTTTTTGTATGAAGTTAATTGTGATATGAGATGCCGAGAGAGCTGGGAAGGTTTTATTTCTGGATGTCTGTGATAGTGTTTCTGGAAGATGATAACATTTGAATAAGTAGACTGAATAAAGAAAATTCCCTCACAAATTTTGATGGGCACCGTTTGAAACTTCGAACACCCATCTAGAACAAAGATTTGAATGAAGAGAAAATTGATTCTCAAAGTTTTAGATGTCCATCTTTCCAGTATTGCCTTCCAATATTGGTGCTCTTGGCTCTCATGCTTTACAGCTGCGACAGACTCTTTCTACTTTTGTGATTCTTAGGTTTTGATTTTTAGTTTTTCTTGTTCTTTGGAATGTATCCAACAGTGGAGGCCAGCATTTCCTTGACCTCCACAACAGTGTAAAATAATTTCCAAATTTCTCCTCCCTGTCCCTCTTCTCCTATTCTCTTTTCCTCCTTCCTCTGCTCTTTCTCTCTTTCCATTTTATTTTTGCACCAACCAATATATATTCCACACTTTGAACCAGTATTTAATATGTCTATAAATGAAGACATAATAAAGACTAAATAAAGAAAATCCAGGAATCATAGATCTAGAAGAGAGAGAGAGTGTATGTGTGTGTATATGTGTCTGTCTGTCTGTCTTTCTCCTTGCTTTTGGGTTCATTTCTCTTAAGAAACTGTCTAATACATCAACCTAATTGATTTTCAGGATAATTCTTTGAAATCACAATTTATAAAAAAAACCCCTATATCACTCAGAGAAAAAGTTAAAAGTTCTTAAAATCCTAACAGATAGGGTTGTTTTTTGAAGTTATCATTTCACATACTATTCTCTCATTCTTTATCTTATTTTATTATATTTTTTCTGAATATGAACTCAGTTAAGTAGTTTCTAAATTTGACTTTATTCTTACATTTCACTGAAGTGTTTCCTAATCTCTCTAACACTGTAGCCTAATCACCTTATTATCTTCTCTGACATTCCACACTGCATGGACTCTGCTCTATTTTTCACATCACTTTCTAAATAGTAGATAAAATATTAATCTATGTTTGCCAATCATATTACTAGAATATAATTGTTGATGATAGTAGCTATTTTCTAACTGTTATAACTTTGTTTAAAAACCTGTAATAAACTGGGCACGGTAGCTCACAACTGTAATCTCAGCACTCGGGAGGCTGAGGCAGGAGGATTATTGCCAGTCCAGGCCACAAAGTGAACTCAAGGCCAGCCTGAAACGCATAGTGAGACCTTGTCTCAAAAAGAAAAAGCAAACAAACAAACACCTGTAGTAGAATGTTTCAAACGTAATGGGTCCTCAATAACTATCTACTGAATAAACTTGAGTCCTAAAACAACAAAGAAGTTCATGATGATAGCAGAGAATTCTGTTTAACAGTCTTAATAAAAAAAAATCTTTATTTGAATTTCAAATGTGATACTACAGCTAATATTCACTTTCTTGACTACATTAAGGGCAGATAAGTAGATTCAGTGATGCTAGCTTCAGATTATCTCTTGAGTAACTGGCCATCTCTTTACAATTAAATATTATATTTTAAAAATATGTGGTAAGACCATTCTTTCTAAGAATCTAAAGAGACAACCAAATACAATACAGTTATTTTTAGAATTTGGTATGTGAGGATTTCTATAATTTACTTTAAATTGTCCACCACAGATAGAGTTAAAGGAAGATAAGGTAACATGCTAACTACCAAATCTGAGGACATGAGAATTTAAAATTACCATCACATCATCTATCTTTTTAAAATATCTAAATATGAGAGGAAAGAATAAATAGGAAGAATGTTAGAATCATGAAATTAGAGTGATCAAGCAATATAAGCTAACCAACACCTGGACTGGACCTGAATTCCCATGTAGGTGAGCCACTACTGACTGCATTTTTTTCATGTATGACAAAACTTTGTTTACAGAAACTAAAAGCCCTGGAAACTTTCATATGAAGACAAAAGGTCTATAATTTCTGACTCTTAAGTGAATTTTAGAAAAACAGTGATTTTAGTAAGAAAACAACTTGGTAAATGCAGTTTGTTATTTAACAAAATATCTATATTATTCAGTTTTCCTAAAAGTAAATACTCGAAGGAATGCAGAGGAATATAAAGACAGTATGTCTAAAGTGGTGATTTAAAAATGAAAATTAACTTTTAATACTTTCATGGTATTGAAAATAAGTTATATTTTTGAAAAAAACTTTCATATCATTTAAAGTTCATGAAGTTGTTCTTTTACACATATTTTACATTATATTTTTAATAGAAAGAGAAGACATGTAGACTTACGTGCTTAAAGCCTAGTAATTTTATACTGTGAAATGTTTTTTCTCAACTAACATTTTAGTTCCTCATGCATTTTTTTCTGAGAAGCTTCTATTTCTCTAATACTATAAAATAAAATACATAATTCTAGCAAAAGTTTAGTACTTTAGACATCCTTAGTATTGTCTTTTTTAAGGGATTCTTTTGTATATTTTTCATCATACTATTATGTAGAAATGTATTATTGCTACATTTAACTGTAGAAATGAGGAAACTCAAGTTGAGAGGTCCAGTAACTTGTTGAAGGACATACAAACAAGAATGGAACCACAACTCAGATGTCCCCAATGGAATTGGAGACTCTCTTTCTAGCCAGTGGACGTTACTCCTGCAGGAGGAGACTTGTTATATGATTTGCATCACGATAATAATTTTAAACTAATGGAGAAATAAAAGAAAAAAATACTGCATAACATGGTAATTTTGGAATTTGGAAGAGATTTCCATCAAATTCCCTGCCTAAAAGAGCAAAGCTGGAGAACAGGCAAAAAGCTCCAGGATTTAGGTAAATCCAATAAAGAGCAACATAACTGAGCCCTCTGCACTCATGTTGGAGAGTAAAAATTCCTAGCACCACTCGGTTACTTTCTCATGTGAATGACCCTATATTGTACTCATTGGAAAGTGTATTGTGGTCTCTGTGCATAATAAAGCAAAATTCTCCTGAACTTAAAAGCCTAAGGATAGATATTAGGAAGTAGGAAGAACTTGTTAAAATGAGAAGGGGAATGGGAGTTGGGAAAGGGAGAGGAGATGGAAAAGAAAAAGGACATAAAAACAATTCGAGAAAAAAAAATGGAAAGGAGTTTTAGTATGTGAGGAAGGAAAGAAAGGTTGAAGGGAGGGGAAAGTAATGGGAAAAATTAAGACACATTATATATAGGTAAAATCTCCCATGATGAATGAAATCGTTATGTATGGCAAACATGTACTAACTTTAAAAAGACTTAGAAATAACTGAGGAGTGATCATCTTTGGTGAATGCAGCAGAAAAAATAAAACAGGATGTGTGATTCAGTTAAAATTTTTGCCACCTCTATTTTATGACCAAAATTGAGATTTATACTTGTGTTAGTTTAAAATTAGCTGTTGAGTAGCATTAAAATTATTCTTCACTTTAGTTTTCTTTCATTTACTGCAATAAATTTAATGCATAATAACATTCACCAAAGATCAATTAACATTTTCTATCTTTTAAAAATATGGCCTCAAAATAGGACAAGGATGCATTATCTAAAATGAATTTACTCTGAATATAGAAAGCAATCTAAGTAGCTCAGGCTTATCACTATCTACCTTTGTTCAATAACAAAATGTTTATTTGCTGTTTATAATCTGGCAATAACCACTTCATCTCTACATTGTGTATACACACATTCAGCATTAACTTTTATGGAGTGTGAAATGAAGCAAACCGGAACTAATTGAAGTATTAGTCAACACTCTAATCAAGTTGAATAAAGCAAGATTAATATTGCTTAGTTAATAAATGGTATATACATATATATCAGTACAGATAATCTCTTCAAACATTCGTTTTATCTTTCATAAGATGTAAAGCAAGTATGTCTATTTGTCACCTATACATCATTTATAAATTTATTTTTTATCTGTCACTTTACATATATACATGCAAATGTATGTACTTTTCTATGTCATTACTCCAAAAGTCATTAGCATGATAAAGATATAGTACACCCTAATATTGTATATGATTTTAGAGTTAGACAATATTGAGTTAAAAGATTATCTGTATGACTTTTAGCAATTCAAAGCCTGAAAAATAAAGGTAGCAACATGTATTTCAGAGCTAAATAATTACTAAAGTACTTACTACAATACACATGAAGACAATGTACTCAATAAGTGATACTTCACTGAAAAAGCAGAGAAGTGAATCAGTTCATAAAATAATCCATGTAATCCTGAACTATGTTCAATTACTCTACCTGTCATATCTCATTTCTCCATTCTTTAGTCAGACTGTCATTGGATTTATCTAAGAGTTCTTTAACAGGAACTGATTTTATGTTGCAGGAACATTTAGCAATAACGTTTTGAACTGTCATTGCTCGAGAAAAGGGAGTTGCTACTGGCTTGAAAAGCAAGAGTGCAGAGACTTTGATACATCCGGTGTTCCTACAAATTATCTCTACAATATCAATACCGAATACAGAAACCTTGAGCTAATCCTATGATGTATGGAATTTATAATGCTTCTGTTTTAGTAGCAATCAATATTTATTGATCATTATCATGGGCCAGACAATACTAAGGAAGTCATATATAACAGAGGGTACAGGGTTTATTTTTTTAATTATCATAGCTAGAGTCTGGTTTCTCTTTTTCTGTTCCTTTTTCATCTCAAACTCTTTCTGTATGAGTTATAGTGAACTTTTCAGAACTTTCAGCAAGTCACTTGTGATCTCTCCAATTTTCACTAATCACCTGTTTTTCAAAATGTCCATAACACTAGTGTGCTCTATCACACCTTACTAGTGTAACATCCCTGGTTACTCAGTAAGTGTCTGTCCCATGTTCACAACTAAACTGTATCAGGAGGCTAAATTCTTTTCGTTTTCTTTTTTTATAATTATGTATTTTTAAGTACATGTTTGCATCATATAATGATTACACTTATCATGGGGAATTCGTACATACACATAACACATCTTTTTTGCCCCTTTTCTTTCCTACTCTTACCAGGCTTTCTCCAATTCTTCATCTCCTTCCTATTTGAAAATGCTCTACTTCCATTTTTTTCAACAATAAGAAATAGAATGATCTTTTTTTTTATTACATCCTCTTTGCTGGGACAAAACACCTGACATCTGTAAACTAAAGGAGGAGAGGTTTATTTTGACTCACAGTGTCACAGTTTGTAGAGGTCCGGAATCAGCCTCTCCAAGGCAGCATAGCTTGGCAGAGGGGTATGGCAGAGGAGGCTTGCTCATGCCAGGGCAGGCAGGAGAGAGAGAGGGGTGAAGGAATTGGATGGGCCAGGCAATGGCCTCTGTAACCCACCTCCATCAACCAGGATTCACCTTCCAACTTCACATTTAGCTGTAAACTCATTGTGGGACTAATCTGCTTATGAAAACAATTATCTAGTCACCTTCCCAAAGCCCCACCTATGAACACATGAGAGTATAGGGGGACTTCTAGATTCAAAATCATAAGATATTCTTATTTATTTTCTATTACTGAAATACATTTCTACAATGAGACATTTTAACAGGTAATCAAATGTTAGAACTCAGTTCTTTGAGGGTTTCCTCAATTGTTTCAGGGTAAATTTGACCAATGGTGGTTGTGCACTTTTCCAACTCCTCTCTAGAAATCATTCTAGATTCTGAATTATGTGTAAGGCATAGGTCAGGTCACTAAACACCTTGTGATTTCCTTATTTTACATGTAAAGTGCATCTAGGTCTTCTAATTCAGGCCAAATTGAGACACGGAAACAAGGAAGCTCCTTATTTTCCATCATGACTAAATTGTATGAAGCCGCCCCATACTTTCTCTCTCTTATACCTGACTATGTCTGGTCTACCCGAGAGATGGGCAGAGAGACGTGAGCTCTTCCAGGGAGCACAAAACACAAGTTCCACCGCTTACTTTCTTCACTGATTCTCTCACTATTTGAAATGCTGTCCCTACAGTTTCTATCTGTGCACCGATGCACATGAGGGGAGAGAGAACAACAGGAGGAAAAGAGGGTCGATGGAAATTATTTGTTCTACCAATATTTCACATTTATTTTCCTATAGTCAGAGTGCTACTTTTGAAATCTAAAGTCCAAAGACACATAATATTTATATTTACATTTACATATATTTACTTTCTGAGTCTGATTTGACAGATTGTCTCTAAGCAATGAAGAGATTTCAGGATTATCAGAAATATGGGAAAAATCATACCTGCCAACATTCCACAGCCAACTTTTCCCTGCTGCACCTGGCACACTACTTACAACTTCATTACACTTCTTTCCACTCTTCCCTCCTCCATTATTCACCTATCTATTTTTTATGTTTCACCTCTGGAGTTTTCCGTATTTCTTGAATTTTCAGTTCATCTTCCTCTCTGAGGATTTTCTCTTCTTTGAAAATTACCATAATGCAAATTCTTTCATGCAACAAATTGCACATAAACTATTCCATATCTAACGAAAGCAATGTATAATTTTGTACCTAAAGCAAAACTTTATTCAGTTTTTTTTCTCAAATTGTAAATTTCTAAAAACAAAGTTTTTTATCTAACTGTACTGTAGCATTTAGCACAATGTGGGAATACACTAATCAATTGCATTTATGCTTATATATGCAATATATATATATATATATATATATATAAGAATTTATACTTCTAATATAGTCTGTTCTATGAAGAAGAAAATGTTTGAATTAATTTAAAGTACAAATTTAATACAACTTGGGAAATATGGTTTTTGTGTAAATATCCAGTACAAAAATAAAGCTGAATATGGAAGATGCATGTTTACAACAGTTTTCTTATTTGAATATGTACTTTATGGGCATTCCATATTCTGCATCCTCACTACATCCATATAATGGTGTCATAAATATTTCAACACTAATATGAATCTGTTCATCCCTTTGTACAAGCAATTTCATTTTCTTTTGCTTTCTGAGATAGTACCAATTGCGCATCTTTGCACCTCCAAACAAAAGCAATCCAATCTTCCACAATTTTTCACCTGATGCTAGTAATAAGCAGCCAGAAAAATGGACTTCCTGTTAATATCAACATTTGCATGTGCATTAGTATTCCAGTGCACTATCACCAAAGAGAATGGGAGAAAAAGTAACATCATATTTTATTCACTCAAGAAACAATCAGTGTCACAAGGCTTATGTTCAATTCTAGCCTTTTAATTATAGTTTCTTTCCATATGGGAGTGAACTGTGAGGTACAAAGCCTTATACTTTAATAATAACAAAAAGAACTTGCACTATACAGACAAGACTCCACAACAGAACTATTCTTGAATACAAAAATAGAAATTATATGTGAATTTCTCCAGAGAAATTTTGGTCCTGCACACTCTTGAAATCAAATAATTCTATGAATGTTCACTGGTGATGTGATTGCCTGTTTTACTGCTAGATTAGGTCTATGCTGTCATTGCAATCTGATATCACTTCACCAGCAATGCAATTTCACACAATTAATTTCCATCTTTAAAGGAAGCAATAAAAGATAGGCAATTAGAAACCTCACTAGTTATAACTAATATCTGTTAGTAATTAGTGTACATATTTGCAAACATAAATATCCCCTTTTGTGTGTGCTTAAATACACAGGTATATTTAATTTTAAATGACAATGGAGTTTTTACAGAACCATTATGAACTTGCTGCTAACACAAGCAAGCAAAAATCAGTGCTGTGAAAAGCAGAGGGAACAGATGAATCAGAGATCTCAAACTCTTCTAAGGGTGTACAGTTTGACTATTTCAGAGTGCAATTGCAATATATGAATATATAAAAAAGAAGTAGAATGCTGGAAAGTAATGTCATATTAAGACAGAATTTTATATCTAATTCAGAAAACTTGGCAAACAATGTACACATCAATTTTTATAGTTCTTTTTTAACTTAAAAGGCCATTTAAGTGCTGTGAATTACAGCATGAACTCTATTCTTTCTTCTGTGGATGTACTTTGCTTTTTGGACATCCTTTCACTGTCAATACTTACATCTGTTGTTTAAAAAGCTATTCGTGGTGCAATTGCTTTTTAAATGCAAACCCATATGTGTGATCTCTAGAGGAACTGGTAAATTCCACCAAATGGGCATTCCTAAATTACATGCCATCTGTAGCTAGTGAAGAGCGGACTGAACCTGCTCAGCTGTGATTTTGCACCAATGTTTCCATCATTTTGATTGGCTCTAGGGAAATCATTTGCTTTTGGCATAAACCTTTCCAACCCCAACAGGTTATCACGGTCTGCTTGAATTTCACTGGCTCAAGAAATATATTTTTGGCACATGTTAGAATACACTTGGCATGTTGAATTGGTTTCTGTTACCACATTCTACCACGATGGCTTAGATTGTTTTTAAGCTTTCAAACTAGTCAGAAAATGGTGAAGGTAATTCGACTGCCTAAACAGAGTTGTTTAAACTGCTGAAAAAAATGCATTGCACATTCAGACAGTTGAATTACCACAGTAAAAATTACCACATTGTACAACTGAGGTTAAAGCATCACGATAGAAAAAAAAGTAAAGCAAGGGGTAAATTTCATTTTTTTTTGAAAAATGAATATAATAATAATTTTACTACATAACTTGATCTACTTCACTAATTTTCTCTTTGTGTTTTATGGCAATGTGGCTTTTGTGCACCTCTTCATATAGTAATTTTGTAACTTTTTGAGATGGACAAATATATTGATTAGTACATATTTATAAGTTCATAATGTTCATACGGCTTGTATGTAATGGGTAGATGCACATAACATTTTTATTCCTTTTACATACCCAGTGCTTTAATGCAAATAAAGAAAGAAGAGTATTCTTTTTATTTCAATTTATGCATGCTGTTCATGATACTTTATTTCTTATCTTGCCAAAAGCCATTTTAGGCTCAGATATGTTAAAATTTGGATAAAGCCAAAGCATTAATGTACAGTAAAACATTCAGGATATATTCAAAGTATTCCTATAAATATTTTAACTTATGAAATAATTCAAAATTGATGTTATACAAAATTTATTTCTATTTATAATTATACCTAATATTCTTTGTAAAAACACTGAAACATGAATGAATTCAATATCATGACTATGTATTGCAATCTTAAGCAGGATGCTTACAGTACTTTCTCAATCCCTCTAGAAGTCATTTTCAACTATTTATTTTGGACTTATTTTTAATTGGAACAGTTGACTTATGGATGTACATACTGAAGCAATGAGCAGAGAGTACAATTGGTGGAAATTTTACTATAAAGCAGGGTGAGCATTGCTAATGCCTGGTATGTGTGGAATAAACTATTTGGGACATGTGCTTGTATTCAATATGGCAAAATAGCAGTAGAGAAATAGGTAGAGAAGCATAGAAGGTAAAATGTATACTAAATTCCAAGAAATAAAAAAGACATACAAGTTAAGTGGAAATTCAGGCAGGAAATTCAGCAATTATTAACATAGTAACTGTATCTTTGAAGTCTTTTTGAAGCTCTAGGGTTCAACTTTTGTCCCTCACCTGCCAGATTTTAAAGGATGTCCATCCAGGGTCAGTTGAGGGGACTGGCCAGTGAGTTGTATAAAACAACATAATATAGAGGAAAAAACCTCAGTATTAAAAATTTAAAAACTGATAATTGTACTAGAAGTATTTGGCAAAATATTTTTTTTTTATTTTGAATAAAACCAAATGAGACAAAATAAAAGAGTCAATTAAAACAAAATGATGAACATGGTATGTGACTTAAAAACAAAATACAAGCAGATCAATAATGGTTACCGTCATGCGTCTTGTTATCTTCAAAAGAATTATCCATATCATCAGGCATAATAAAATTGAACAAAGCAGTATAGAACAAAACCAATAAAAACAAAACATTGGAGACATTATAGGACTTCAAAAGAAGATAAGAGCCCAACCAGAATAGGTATTGTAGTGCTCTTATTGTCTTCAAACTAGTAGCCTATACCCTTAGATTTGATACTATCAAACAAAACAGATTCGAATAAAATCAGCCAACAAAACAATGAAAGCAACACAGGGCTTCAAATCAAGCTAATAGGAAATCAAAAATGGTTATTATAATATATCCTGCTATCTTTGGAATAGCTGTCCATGCCATCAATTCTAATATAAGTAGACAAACTGAAACAGAATAAAACCAAACAGAACAATCAAAATAATATTGGTTTCAAATCATGATAATAGATTAACAATGGCCACTGCCTTCCCTTTTTAGACAATTCCTCCCTTTTCACTTTCACGGGATGTATTGTACATTTTGGATCCCAGTAACTCCTTTTATTTTTATATTAGGGAGGTGACCAGCTATTCACCTAAGTGACTCTGAACATTTTTATCCCTGAGCATAATCTCAAATTGTATTCATTTAACTACAAGAGCCTCAAGGTTATCTTTCTTTATAGCTGAGTAGTTTTCCATCGTATTAAAGTGTCATGGCTTTCTAATCAATCTGCAGCTGATGGGCAAGCTACCCCCACTTTTCTGGTTCCCTGTCACACAAAGCATTGTTTTCTTGTCTTTGACTTTCAGTCTATAAACCACCTTTCAAGTTAAATGTATTTCTTATATAAAGCATATCGATGGACCCTATCTCCTGATCCACTCTGCCTGTGTTTCTTTTTATTGGTGTATAGAGGCCATCCATATTTGTGATTATAGCCAACCTTCTCTGCCTCATCTGTGCCATGCTATTCTTCTGCTGTTGGTTGTCTACTTTTCTCCTTCATTCCACTGTCTGCCCCATCAACAAAATAAATTCTGACTTTTACTCTCATCTTTTTCTATAATATCATCATTAATAATGACATCATTATAATGCCAATGCCACTTTTTGCATCATTTAATCCATGGCACAAATTGCATAGAACTAGTTCAGTAAGGTTTTGGCTGAGAGCTGGCAGGAAAAGCAAATAATTCTACTCAGGATATGTGAGAGAGACAGAGAAAGAGAAAGTGAGCTAGAGAGAGAAGAGAAAAAGACACACAGAGAGAGAGAGAGAGAGAGAGAGAGAGAGAGAGAGAGAGAGAGAGAGAGAGTTTTGATCCATGATTTCTGTCCTTTTGCGCTTGGTAATGAGTCATATTGTCACTTTTCAGTCAATAAATTCTGGATCTATGATGTTATAAAACCTCTGAAATTTAATTGAGATCTGAGAACTTAAGGTCTTTTAGCAATGATTAGGAAAACTCACAAATTTGATATCATACATGTATTATTAATTTAACTAAAGGAAAGTTTAGTTTTGTCCATTTATTAAACAGAAAACTCCATGTAAGAAAAAGAAGAGGGCGTTTCCAATTATTACTTTCAAAGTTTCTTACATTATCTCCTATAAATAGTTATCGAGGGAACACTTGTCAATTTTCCTTATTCATATAGGAATACATGTGGGAAATACTGTAGTGTCCTATGTGATGTATGATGTTTTTAAGCAATGTAAATGCCAGAGCTTCATAACTAAATATAAAATAATAAGGAAATATGGTGAGCAAGAGCTGAAATTGAATCTAAGAAAGAATCCCAAGGGACAAATGCAAAACAAAAAACATCATGGATCTGACTTCAGGAACATAAAATATGAAATAAAGATGAAAAGAATGATATTACTCTGAATTTATGAAATATAGTATACTATATAGCACAAAAATATTGACAAATATTTTTTGCAGATCTTAGTTTTATAGTCACTGCTCAATTTTAAGTAGTTATCAAAGTGATTTTATGTATAAGCAGAAAATGATGCAATTTCTAGTTATAATAGAGGAGGTGAAATTATCCATTTCTTTACTTTCTTAGTAAAGTACAACATGAGGACAATCAAAATGATCTAAATTGCGTTTGACATTTTGTGGCAAGTCTTTGAAAGATTCATATTTGATATAGTAATATTAAATAAACAAAAGGATCAAGACAAAAATCAGAAAGAGTTCTACCATTAGAATGTATAAATATATATGTATTTTATATATTCGAACTATCTATTTTGTTCTTACTTTTAATTAATGGAACAACATAAAAGAACATTCTTAATATAAACTCTTCAAATATATGTATGTTCAAATACAAAGATGTTTCCATTGAGTTCATGTAAATGTGAGCAGAACAGATATAATATATGAACCTGAGAAACTATGATAGCTTTTTTTTTTTTTTTTTGGTTCTGGTGATCAAACTCACGATCTTGCACTTATCAGGACCTCTTGAGCCACTGAGCTAAATCCCCAGTGAAACTATAATTCTATCATGCAAAGCATGAATGAGGTTTCTTTATTTTATATCTTAAGTTCTATAAAACACACAATGAACTTTTTGAAGGAAGAATGTGTCAAAATCATGAAGTAAAAGCTTCCATTCCTTTGATATCTTATGTATTACATTTCTTCTGAGGGAAATGTTTGAAAGCTTCCACTTGAATCACAAAAATTAAAACATATATTTTGCCTAAGTCAAAGTTAGAATTTCATGGATAAATTTTAAAAATTTTACTAAAGATAGCATAATACTATTTTTTCTATAATAATATGAGCTGAGTTTTAAAATATATAATTATTGGGCCAGGGATATAGCTCAGTGGCACAGAGTCTGCCTGCCTAGAGCAAAGTCCTGAGTTCTATTCCTTGTTCTATTCCAGAAACAAAAACAAACAAAAAACTAAGAAAGATGTGTAAAAATATATTATCCTATAAGAAGTATAATTTTCTATCTAGACCATTCTTATACTTAACATTTTGAATTGGTTTTCGAATGAATATGGGATCACCCATGTACTTCATTGTGATGTAGACTATGACTCTTAGAGTTTTGTCCCATTATTTCTATTTATTATGTCCATTTTTTATGCCCAGGATACAGGGTTCTCATCATCTGCAGGTACAGGTGCCTAGTGACTAACATTTTATGACTAGTAAATAACACTAGCACTTAAATTACATAAACTTTTACTTCAAAATTAAAATGCATTAGTTATGAAATGGAAACTTTACAAATACTATTAGGCATGTAAAAATAAACAATAGTGATTGCAGGAGGCTCAAATTGGCCTACACTAGCTTGTAGGAGCTGACTTTACACATTTCTCCCTATTGTATAGGCAGTGACATCAGATTATTATATTGCTTGCTTTAAATTGGTTACTGAGGGAGCTTATGCAACATGGACATGAACGAGAGCTTCAAATCAAAGGATTTTTCTTCTGTAAAATCAGTTAATAAACATTCATTGAATATGCTACTCACAAAACATATTGTGAGCAATAAGTATGATGAAGTTTAAATCCCAAAGAATAATATTATTATATTTTGATTACATGTCTATTTGGCATTAAGAATGTATTATCTGTTCATAAATTGAACTGTTATGTGGTTTATCTAAATTGTTTCAGAAAGAAATGTTTAATAATTCTTTTGTTTATACATTGGATCACATTTCTAATACTCAAAAATTACATAAAGTGCTAACAGGAAAAATAAATTTAAATATGTGAGATAATCTAGATAACATTAGATTAGCATAAAATAACAATACAAAACTACTCAATTCTAGTGATACTCAGGAAAGAGACTGTATTTCTAAGTGAAAAGAGTAAATATTTGAGGAGAAATCAGTTGCCGTATAGTAGTAAAAGATTGACTATCATATTTATTCAATAAATCTAACACCTCAACTATTTGTAGTAGAGAAACCTAGCTGCATCTACCAAAGCAAATCTGATGTGCCTATTCATATTTTGAAGAGTAGTGGAATTTGTCACTGTAAAGTCCTTTTGCATTTCTTCACTTTGAATAGATCTTTTTAATGAAAGATGGTAAGGTAGAAAAGTTGGTAGAACAATCAAATACACTCATCAGAAAGGATTGATTCTAAACACAGCATGTATATCTAGTACTTACTTTTTTTTCCCTCTGTCCCTGTAGGTAGATTCAAGAATATCAGTAAAATCTTTAAAACCACTTGGAATTGGAATTCTAAAATAAGAAAGAGGAATAGTTTCTACTGCAGGTAATATAAAAAAGGGAGGTGTTTGCTCTCATTAAAATAACTGAGCAAATTGGAAGCAAAGAGGCTGTGTCTGTGTTAGCCACAGAAAACACCCAGCATCTTTGAAACCTCTGTTGAATCCTACGTAAGATTAGATAAGAAAGCTAGGATCCCATAACACTAAATGATGATGAACCAATGAAATGGTTACAATGACAGCTACATGTATGTCGGGTCAATAAAATTATGCAAAAATATTTGTAGGTATTTTTCATCAATTCCTAAAATTTTGGTTAGGATCATAGCTACAAAGGAAGATCATTAGGGAAAGGGAAGGCGATTGGGGGAGGAGCAATAGGAAGGGTAATGGTGGGGTGGATGTAATCAAAGTCCATTACATACATGCATATAAATATCACAATGAAACTCACTATTTTATACAATTGAAATATATGAATGATTATAATAAAAAGATGATGGCTATATAAAGAGTGACATTTATATATGATAAAATTACTAGGTAAAATACTCTTCGAATAAATAAAAAGAAATATTAAAAATACATTGGGAAGAAAATAATGATTTTGTTGTATTTTTCAACCATTTGCAATTAGGATGGCACCAGTAAGTGGTATAGATGACAGTAAATTAAGCCTAACTATTCCCTTAAGGAATTACAAGCACTGTATTTATGGCTGAAGCAACAAAGAAACCAACAGGGATGTGTGTACACGTGCATACCTGTGTATGTTTGAGTGTGTGAGTGTGTGTGTGTGTGCACATACTTCCAAGAATCCTGGTCCTATAACTCTGTATGCAATAAAGCTTTCATGTTTGAGTAAATTCTTCCAAATCTAAAAACACTTAATGATGCACACAATGTATGAAATGCAAAAAATAAAAATGCATACATTCTTTATATAAATCATAAAAATATATTTGGAATGAGTTACTAAAAGATAAATATTCAGTGATGTTATTGACAAATGCTTTACCTTTTATTTTTGTGTGCATTTTATTTGCAAGTAGAAAAGAGTTAAAGATGAAAAACTCACATTTCCTTTCTGGTTTTCTCTTGGAACAGAGGCAAAAGAGAGCAATTGAAACAGAACATTTATGCTCTACAAACAAGAATTAAAAGCCTTATTTTATTATATGGAAAACTTAAAACACTAGGACGTAAATGAAAACAAATAAAAGGAAGAGCAATCATATTATGGAGGATTTTGTGGTATGTTATTTAGTTCTTTTGTTTTAGTTTTATGTATTCTTGTGCATATGTGCATCCGTGTTTGTGTGTATGTGTGTGCCTGCACTGTTTTCTTATTCTTTATGGGGCCCATCAGGTAGAATTAGATTTGTACAACATTGTGTATAGAAATGCAATGACACATATGTAACATATTTTCTCCTTACTTGTCACACACTGAATAAGGACTTTTCCTTAGGGACAATTGCTACCTAGTTTCTGTGGTTTCTGTCAAAAAAGATAGTTATTAAATGTCGTGCTGAATCTGAAATTTGTGAGTTTTCTTATTCTTGCTTTGTTCTTCTGGAAACTCAGGACCCTTACAATACTTTCAAAGCAATCTATGCCTGAAAGGTTACTGTGGTTTCATAGTCATTAAAATTACACATCCTTAAAATATGATTCAAGATTTTTACTTCTTTACCTTTTTTGGGGTCTAGAATATTAAGTCATCTTCAACAAAGAATATCCCAAATTTTATACATAATAAAATTTAAGAAAGAAAGGAAATGAACTTTTAAATATATATATTTCAGTTTTAATTGTGGCATATCTAATTACTTTTTCTAAAATGTTTTAAAATAGTCAACAGTTAAAAATCAAATGCTTCATGATGTCAGGAGTCCTGATATCATGAAGCATTTGATTTTTGCTAAAAGTCTGAGACTATAGCTCAGTGGTGTAAGTGCCTGCCTGGAAAGCATAAGGTCTTGAGTTCAATCCCCCATACCAAAAAAAAAAAAAAAAAAGAATCGTTTAAGGAAAATGATTGACAATGGCAAATAATGTTGGTTGTCTGGGTGTCTATGTAAAATCACAGAATTATCCCATTGTATCACAAAATCACAAAATATATCCCATTATAGACTGATTACAAGATTACAGGCATTTTAAAAGTGAGATGATGTTGTCCCGATGTTATTATTTCTTGATTTGCTCTTTCTTCTTAGCTTTGCTCTGCACTGCTTATAATTAAATGTATCTCAATTTAGCAAAAAAAGAGAGAAATATAACAAGTAGCCTAATACTTGTGAACACTTGAACAACCACTGGCATTACTGCAGTGAGTACATCAAAATTTGAGAGGGTTGGAGACCATAAGCACACATATTTTCTTCCCATATGACTGTCAACTATAAGATATGACTTATTTTGCATTAAACATTTGTTTCACTAGAAAGTTTAATTAAGAAGTACTAAACATTATTAATAGCCTTACTTTTTGTGATTATAAGACATTTGAAGTTGTTAAAATTTTTAAAGTATAAAAACTATTGAATAATTATTCTATTTATAAAATTCTAGCAGGTAAGTAAAATGCTGTTATGTCTCACTGTTTTATTCTCTTAGTTTCTGTTTTCATCTTTTTTTACTCATTCCTTTCTCCTATATACTTCTGACTATAGTAGATTTTGATCCAGGACATGTATGAATATTATCTTTATTTTGGTTAATTTTTAATCGCATTTTTTTTGTATTTCTGAGTACAAGTTTTAAAGCATTATTTTAAATTAAAGTCAACCTTCCTTTAAATCCAACTAAGGGAATTTCCCCTTTATGGTTAAAAGACAGAAAAGATTCAGTTTCCATTACATACAACAATTTCTCCAGAAAATGATTAGTTTTGTCAGGATTTCTGTTGTTTGAAGCATAAGATTTTAAAAGCATGGTAAGATATACAAGGTCTTTCATAATCTTCCTGTATTGATATTTCAAGATCAGGTCCTGCAATTTCCAATTAGGTCCATTTCAATCCATTCTTACTATATTTCCAGAGAATGGAGCACTTTTCAATCTTGCATCCTACATCATTATTTTCTACTTTTTTATTTACAGAATGCAAGACAAATGGTGTCTGATCACGTCTATTTCAGATTTATAGAGGAGTTAACCATTACAAAGCAAAGCTTCCTTGAGACTTCACATCATGAATACCTGTGTAAGGAAGGAAAGAAACACAATATTCCTGAAGTATTTCCTGTCTTCCAAAGTGAAATAGATTTCAGAAGACTTTCCTAAGGTTTTCTTTCTTCAAAATCTTTACTACAGAATTTACCATTAATTATACTCCTTGATATTATATTTGTTTAAAATATTCTGACCTCTCCAGTAATGATTATGATAGATGACCAAATCAGGAGTTACTGAGGTAAGTGACAACAAAGTTAGAACACACTTCTTGTCATATAGAGATACATAGTTAATAGAATTGACATGACTTGTGAGCAACTAGAGATGCAGAAAAAAAGAATGGAATCTAGGAGAATTCCAATTTTTTTATCTTATGCGACTTTTAATAAGAAGAGAAATTTAGGTAGATAACCACATTTGTCTTGATTAAATCATTAATTAAATTTAGAAAAATAATGAGTTTAAAGGACCTACTAGTTATTAGGTATTTCCATTTGAAATTCAGTAGTGAAATCTAGGCTAGAATTTAATGTTTCCAAAGTACAATTCAGAGCTAAAGCCATAAAATTGAAAAAGGTCACCCAGAGGGCAAGCAGTATGCAATTAAGGATACAAAGGAGCCCTAAACGATGTCACCAGTAAAAAGATAGGGAGAGGGAGACGGTATTAGACACGGTAATATTATATATAAGCATTTAAAAATTTCTGAAGCCTGATGCACTCTTAGGCATGTTGATTTCATCTCTAAAAGCTTAGTGAAATCTAAATTTCAATCCTGCCCTCTAGTCAAAAGATGAATACACAAAGTATCTGAGCAACTGCAGGCTGCTGTTTTGTTTTGTTCTTTAGATTTTTTATTTGTGCATTTTTTTCTTTTCTGTTTTTAGTCACCAAATAACTCACTCTCCTTTATGAATAGAATCCATTTTACCCTTGCCACTCCACCCCACTTCTACAAAATAGTCCAGGTATCTCGAATAACTCTGGAATCAAACTCTTCTCAGGGATAATGTAGACTCAAGGACTTTATATTCACTTTTTATTTAATCTTCTTGATAATTATAAACAAAAAACAAGTCTCATGCATTCAGTTTAAAATGGTGAAATAAGATCAAGATGATCACAGCGAACACTAATACACAGAAAGGAGAATGAAAGACACACTACTGCGATACCAGTTCTGATAGTCTGTGTGGAAGATGGTGGTGAAGGCCCTTACCCTGGAGCAATGATTTTTTTATGGGACCCAAATCTGTTAACTGGGAAGGTTGGCTCTCAGTTCTCGGATGCTCCGACTTCCCTATTTTCTCCCTTGACAATGATTTTTAAATTGAATAGTGTGGATTACACCTTTCTTGAGAATTGACTTTCTGTTCAAAGGCTGTTGAAGATCCAAAAAATCACACCTTTTAGTTTTGGATAGTATTTCTTTTGGCAGAGCAATCCTCTAATATACTTAGTTGACTTATTTATTCCAGTCAATACTCTGCATCAGTACATTCTATTCTGTAATTGATACAATTTTAAAATTTGTTATATTTAATTGCTTACCTTCCTTATTTGACAATCTCTCACTGCCATGTTGTTAAAGTAATAAAGGGTATTTTTGTCTTTCTGTACTTTGGTGAAAGATATATAAATTTTGTCTCTTTTCCTAGAGTCATTTTGAATAAACAAGAAGATTTACAATGTACCACATTAGACATGAAGAGTGTTTAAAGAGTAAAAAGACAAAGTTTTGTAGTAGGCAGCTGAGTTAGTCAGAAATATTATAGGCAGTGAGACAGGGCTGGGTCCTCCGAGGAGCCAGTGCAGACACCTGGCAGCTGTGGGGAGACTGAGGCCTCCTGCTGCGGACCAGGCCTCAAGACAAAAGGCCAAACAAATGCACCCATATCCTGAGGACTGATACCTTAAATAGTTCCCCCTAGGAAGGAGTCACTGCTCCCTAAGAATGCCCGCTTTCTAAGTGACTGGCTTCTCCATTTGTCCCTAATGTAATCAATTTTACCTGAACTATTGATCTTATTGGCTGACTATAGTTATGTCTGACCTTATGCCCACCTGCCTTATGAGTTCCCAGTCTTCCCCCACCTTGAACCCATAAAAGTGCCTGGAAAAGAGAGTCCTTGGCAACCCACTCAGGATCCCTTCTGTCTCTCTCCAGACAGAAGCTTTTTCTCAATAAATACATTCTGCTCTTAACCTCTGACGTTCCTAAAATTCATTCTTCAATTTTAGAGAACACAAGTTCCTACTGGACATAGTAGATTGGGAGTTTCATTCCTCTATATCAGTTTTAGTCTTTGCCCAAAATTTCTAAATTTTCAAATTGTATAGTTACAATTTGGGGTTAAGATACAATTGCATTTTCCAAACCTTGAGGTTCTTAAACTTTCTGTTTACAAATATTCAGTTTTTGAAATCTCCTTTTATTTAAAATTGTGCAAAATCTACCAAAGAAATCTAGCACACATTACTAAAATTGTTTTTTCTGTCTTCTTCTGGATCGATATTATGTAACCGAGAACACAGGATGGAGAAACTGTATTAGTAATTACTGCATTATTGCATATGCTGATTACTTTCCTTTTGTATTTAGTATCAGTTTTCTTGTCTCACCACAAAACTTCAGGCAAATGATACATTCTTTAATTTTTTATTTGACAATTCTCTATCTGCATGGTAATTTCTATATCAATCATATCAGGTCTAATTTTGGTGGTAAAAAGCAATAGATTTAAAACAATGGCTAAAATTATGTGTAACAATTTCTTTGTGCAAGTCAAGTGATTTTTTAACTTTTGTTTTTGCTCCAAACAAAATGTAGGAGAACAACTAAAATTATATGTCAAATGTTTTAGTGTCATATTTACTACAGGTAAAAATTTACTTCATAGTTCATAGAATAAACTCAAAAGTAGTTCATAGCGTCTTCTTTCTCAACAGGGACACAACAGAGAGAATAAAAAAATCAATTTAGGTTCGCAACACAACTGTGACTAAGGTGCCCCATAGAACTAGTACAAGTGCTTGGTTGGTGTAGGTAGAGGACGCCCCTATTATATGGATGCTCCCATTATGGATGAAGCATCATCAAATGATAATTTTTATAGGAAGAATATTCACAAATTGAAGTTTGAAGCAACTGAAAATTGGTTTATTGAGAAACAGGAGTTAACTTTATGATTGTTTTGATCCACCATTTTGCATTCTAGAAAAGGTTGTTAACACTGGAATTTAACAATAATGAGAATTTTCATGTACATTTGCAGTCTTCCACCTTTTGCATTTTAATTTGTGTCCTGAGTTTAAATAAAGATAAAGAATAATTGAAAATCAATAATTTCTTTTCATGTGGTATTATAAATTTAGCTCCTTGTTGAATTAATTCAACAGGGAAAGAAGGTACCTTGGTAGAAATCACCAGAAATTAGTGTCATACAATCATTATGCTAATTATTATTTCTTTGCAATGTATGTTAGGTAATTAAAAATATTCAAATGCCATTTATGAGACACTTTTATGAATCATTTAATGAAGATATGTTGCCTTTTCACAGTTGTTTAATTCTATTACTGCTTTTCATCAATACTCATTACATTAGCAATAGTCTTATAAGATATAAGTATTATTAATTTTATTACTTATCTGAATGGTGACAGAACCGAAGTCCAGTGAAGTTCCATTGATAATCCAAGGCCATAAATGTCTTTCTCTTTTCACTTTCTTCTTTATAGTAGCTTAAACTTTTCTTAAAATGTAAGATCACTCACAAGGTAAAATAGTTATAAAAATCAAATATATGAGACATGTAAGTATACTTAGGTAACATATAATTCATAGTAATTTTTAAAATTATTCCCCTTACTTTCCCTTAATTTAAATTGTGACCTTCTTGAAGACAAAATTTTTCAGAGGCACTTTTTTCCATAATTAGAATAATTGAAAGGATTTTAATATATTATTAAATAATATAACTCTAATATTAAAATTTTCAACTTAATAGTACTAATGCCAGCCCACAATAATACTCAGTTTCTGGTATTCATGACCAATGACATCTTCCCTTATTTTGGTAAGGAGGCACTATTATAAACACTATGGTATTGAAAATCATTCAATCTGTCCTCTAAATTTAGTCATAGAAGATATAACAATGTTTCCTTTGGTTTGTTTTGGAGGAGTCAGCGGTCAGATAGTGGGGACAGCCAAGAATAATGATGGAGAGGGCCACATGGTGAGGAACTGAAGCCTTACTCTTCTGGACTGAAGGGAAGCTTGCCGTCTAACCACACTGAGAGAGTCCTCAAGGGAGGGATCTCACTGCTCAAATGATACCTTTAGATGACTTCAACCCTAACTTATATATTGTCTCAAGTCTCATGAGAGACACTTGAATTATTCGGCTAAGATGTTCTTAAATTCCTGATCCACATAATTTGTAAAGTAGTAAACAATTGTTACTTTAAATTTCTACATTTGTGTTATTTTTCATATAACAACATGTACAGATTATCCTAAAATTCCTCAAGACACTCCCATTGCACTATGACGAGGTTAGTATCTTTGATGCCACATTTGAAAAGATGTCATTTAAGTTTATAAAAGGATCACCTGAGGAAAATAGAAAGATAAACAAGTGAATGATTATGGTTCCTGGTGTGTAACTAAAGCCGTGGAGAAAGGATCTTCATCTGAAAGATCTTAGTTATCATTTAGGCTTCTAAGTAGAATTCATAACATTTCAAAATGAAGACCAATTAGAAGATGATTGTGGTAACCCAAGAAATAAGCATCAAAGGTGAATTTAAAATGTAATAAAGAACATGGATACATAGCGGAAATACTTTCAATAGGACTAGGTGAGCATTTAATTGGTGATTGGAGAAGTGGGGATTGCATCAAATCTAATGCAAATACAACCTGTCATAGCTTCCCACTGACCTCATTATCAAGGCAGACCAGACCATTTTTACTTGGACCTGATTGCTTTTATATTTTTCTTTTTGCCTACCAGCCATTTTGTCATAAAAATTTAATAGATGATTCATAACTCTAAGTATAATCAACTAACATTTCTTTAAATTGTGAAATAAGTATCATTTTCCTTCTATTTAAAAAAAAACTCCAGAACTGTGCTTGCTTCAGCAGCACATATACTAAAAGTGGAATAATACAAAGATTAGTAATGGTCCCTGCACAAGGATGACATACAAAAAAAATCCCAGAACTACACTGTAATTGTTAGTAAACATATATTGACTTAGTAATATAAACTAAATTGAAACCCTATGTTTGTGCCTTGATTCAGTAAATATATATTTGAGCTATTTGTAAAAATGAGGACGGTAAGAAAACAAGTAGACTGAAAGGTGTAGGGCTGTTAAGTGAATATGAGATATTTAAGGTAGTTCAATGGTAGTTAGTATATTTTGAGTAATAAATAAATGGGTTAAAGAAATATTCCTAGATAAAATTATATCTCAAAGAATAATGACTCACACATAAGAAGGTAGCCACAAGTCATGTTATAGAAGCAAATCATAAAAACAATGTCATGAGGCAGTTAATGACAGAGATAACTAAAACAAAAATTTACTTCACACATACAGGCAATATATTCTTAGTACTTGCAGGCATAATTTAATAGCTACAAAAATTAAGGGATAGAGACTATTATATTTACTGAATGCATTAACCAACTATGGTAGAAAAAAAAGAAGATAGTTGTCTTCGTTACTTTTCTCTCGTTGCTGGGACAAAATACCCACCACCAAAAATGAAGGAAAGAAACGTTTATTTAGCTCACTGTTGGTGGATGTTTCAATCCATAATCAATTGGCTCCAAGGCAGGGTGGCATGGCTCAGAGGCAACACTTCAAGCAGTAACCAGTAAAAGCAGCCAGAGGAAGAGGTGGGGAGAACAACCCTCTTGCCCTCCCTTATGTTGTAAGCAGGCTATCCTCCCCTGGGGCAGATGTAGTACTCACCACACCACCTGTGTATCCGCCTCTTGCACAGGCTGAAGCTATTTACAAAGTAAGAATCCTGGCTCCCTGAGGAGTTTCTTAGTTAAATGTCTAAACTTCTCAAATTGACACAATGTATCGACCATAACAATACTATTGCAAATAGAGGACAGAGTTTAGATTCTATCATTGTAAAATTCCAGTTTAATCACTTATTATATTGTTGATATTCAAAAAAGAATACACAGAATTTTGGTAGAAGAAGAAAGCGATAAACATACCATCAGTGATGTATTATTCCCCATTGCACAAAAAATCAGCCCAACACTTTGTAGTCAAAAACAATGAGCATTTAAACCTACACTTTGTGGAGGTCAGAAATAAAACAATGGCTTAGCTTTGTGCTTGTAGTTCAAGGGCTTTCAAAAGTTTTCATAAGGAGGGATCAAGATGCTGTCCAGGCTGAATTCTTTTCAGAACATTCTAAATTCTTTTCGGAACATTCTACCAGGAAGAGAGTGATTGATTTCTAAGGTCACTGATGAGGACTTCTGCACAGGGCTCTTTCACTACAAGATAACTGACCTTGCCCAGAATGAATGTTCCAACAGGTGGGAATGAAGAAACAAATTGAGGGGAAAATGCAGAGCAATGTAGAGGCTTCTGAGAGAAATTTGTACCATGATTCTTTATAAAGAAAATACTTGTTAACAAAGCAACTGTTTATTTGCATGTATTATGTCTGTATGTGCATATATGCAAGTGATATAATATTTCTAAGTATATACTGATCTAAATAAAGATCAATTTTGCTAGGTGATTTTATGTCTTCTTTTGTCTTTCTTCAGAGCTTATCTGTGTCCATATTTCCTTATATTGTGGAGACACTTGTCATATTGGATTAGGTTCTGTCATAATTATTTTATTTTCACTTATTTCTGTGAAGATCATGATTCCTATAGTAGGATGTAATGGTGGTTGATACTTCAACATAAATTTTAAGGAGACCTCAATCAGCCATGTACTTACAATATGCAAATGAATTAATGATATAGAATAATGAATTCTCTGACTCAATACTGTAAAATACTAACTAAAAGTAATCACTTAACAGTGAATAAATTTGGCACATACCATTGATTCAAGCAATATAAATTTACATTTACCTAGTGTGCCTCTTGATGTGATACACTGAAAGCGTTAAACTCCTCTTGTGACATTCCTACTATAGTAGAAATATAATCATACAGAAAGAGCAGAGCAACTGATATCTAGGTACATTCTAAAGGCAACTTACTGGTGTGTTTTTCTTTCAATGTCAAGCCTATTCAAAATGAAAAAAGACTGGACAGTTCCATTGAAAAAGACCAGAGAGTTGAGACAACTACATGCAATGCCGGGGTCCTTTGTGAGGTCCTAGATCTATAAAAGCCATTGTTGGGAAGATAATTAAAATTTGAATGAAGTCTATAAATTAGATGACAGTGTTAAATAACAGGTAATTTCTTGATCTTGATAGTTGTATTGTGGTTATTGCAAGAGATCTTTTTGTAGGGAAATAAACACTAAAGTTCTCTGAAATGAAAAGGTATAACCAGTGGATAATAACAGGGCACAAGCAGTAAAATTCTAGAGAACTTGGATAATTTGGAATTACAGACATGGAGATTCTTTGTATTCTCAGTAAATGTTTTCCCTAAGTGTAAATTTCTTTGGAAAAAAAAATTGCTTACCTCTGAAATCTGCATAAATAAATAACAAAAATGTTTTTTATAAAAATTGTTTGTGAACTTATAAGAAAAAGAATTTATGTTCCACTCTATAATATCATATAGTAGATCCTTCTGCTCACCACTCACACGCTTTATAATGCTTTCATATTTTGCATTTGTTACATGTTTTAGGTATGTATAAATTTCAGTGTTGACATAAAATGGTGTGTGTGTTTCAATGCATTTTGCTATAAATTTTGGGAATATATTGTTTTTTAAATTTTATTTTAAACAGAAAATTAAACAAACATAAAAAAATGATGCAGAGTTTCAAAACAGGATAATGAGAAATTAACAATGGTTAATATGGTGCATATTGTCATCTTCAAAATAGTTACTCAGGTTATAAGATATAGGCATGAAAAATTAATCAAGCAATATAAGCATAATGAAAGAAGAGAAAATAATTCACATTATATATAATATATATATACATATATATTATATATATGTATATATATATACACAAGATAGCTAATATAATTATACTACAAATTTCTTTTAGTACATTGAAAAGTTAGGTTGGTGCTTATATTGGGAATTTCTTGTTTATGCTACCTATTTAATGATCTTTCTGTATTGTACATACATGTAGTTCACTGTTTTTAAACCTACTGTGTGCTCCTTTGAATATTTAATATTTTAAAAATCTATTCTTCCACTGATAGACAGTCATGCTGCCTTTAATCTTAACAGACATAGAAATGCCTACATTAGACCACCTTGTATATGTTCACATAGTTATATAGGAAGAATTTCTCCTGGACCCTGGAATCGCTGAATTGTAAGATTCAGGTCGACATTATGACTAAACTTACTTCCAAAGGGACTATAATAATGAACCTTTGCAAGGTTTTAATGTTGCAGGTTTCTTGTTTGTAAACTTGGTTTATGATGTACTGCTTTAAATTAATATTCTTAATTATGTTTATACCAATTACCTTCAATGTATCTAAAAATGTGGAATTTACTTAGGTAATTTTTTACTCTAGAGTTAGGAAAATATTATTTTTTATTCTCTATTACAGATGATTATCATTGATATCCTAAATCATCCTGAGCCCCTTTATATATGTTATGAATATTAGAGATTCAACTTTTTTTCATATAGTGAGTCAGTTTTTTTTAATCACCAACTCTTGAAAATTCAACATATTTCCAAGGCAAAATACTATATGATTTAACAACATAAGCAAAAAAATGGATATCTATCAATCTCTATACTCATTTCTATATATATATATTTTTTTGATAATGTCTTGGTTACTTTTTTCTTGCTGCTGGGACAAAATACTCAACATTTAGGATTAAAGAAGGAAAAGTTTATTTTGCTCACCATTTGTGGAGGTTTCAGTCCATAATCAACTGGCTCCAAGGCAGGTGACAAGGCACAGGCAACGCTTCAAGAGCACAGTGGGTGGGAGACAAGCCTCTTTTCTTCACATGTATTGTAAGCAGGCTACCACTCCCTCCAGGTGGGTGTAGCAATCACCAGATCTCTATGCTGTCCCCTTGCACATACTAAGGATGTTTACTGTTGCAGTCAGAGTTGTGCAGAGAACAATTAAAGCCAGGATATGGAGTTTATAATACTATTTTTATGATGGTCACCTAGAGTTAACACAAGAAAATACAGGAAATCTATCCATATCACTAAAGACATAGAATATTTAGCCAAGAGCCTGAATCCCACAGCAATGTCCCACAAGAGTCCAGATGAAGATCCAGAGCTCACGCCAATGCCTCCCACGAGTCCAACTGGAGGTCTAGAGTCCACAAGAAGGACTCATGCCAGTCTCTTTTACGGATCCGTGCTGCGAAGGTTCAAAGGTCAGTGGTTGAAACTATGAAGTCTTTACCAGCAGGGTAAAGGAACTGTGCTGGTAGGTTGAGGGTTCTACGCTGAAGCTGAGAAGTCACACTCACTGCAAAGACCAGGGCTGTCCTGAAAAGCACCACAGCCATCCTCAGTGACATGGAGGCCCCGAGCTCCTACAACGCGACAAGCCCAGTCGAGTACATGCCAGGAAGCCAGTGTGACGAGTTCATCCTGGAGACTGAGCAGCACACGTCTTCCCCTCCGGAGCCAGGAAGCAATGCTCAATGTGAGGACCAGAGCTTCTCCAGGAGGACCAAACAGCAACATGTAGGAGAACCCACAATGCCTCAACACACTAACGCGATGCCTCAAAGCACTAACGCAACAATGCCTAACATGACGCGCTAATGTGAATAGCTTCTCCTTTTCCATGTCTCAATTTATACTGGCAACTTTCCTCAGGTGAAACATCTACGCCCAGCACCATGCTGATGTAATCAAGCTGGCCTTAAGTTGACCACCAGTTTTCAATCCATAATATTTACAAATTAATGATCCTGGCTCCCTGCTTAGTGGCTTAAACTTCAGAACTTCTCAAATTGACACAATGTATCAACCATAACAGATAGACTTTATAAAGGACTATTAATTTAAAAATTAAGGAATGTGGGAATCCATGAAAACTAACCAAATATAAAATCTTAACAAAGTAAATAAATATTATGGACAAGAGTATTAAAGAAATGGCAAAATAAACAGTACTAGCCAGGCATAAACCAGAGTCCTAGCTACTCCAGGTGCTGAGACAGATGGTTAGGTGGAGGCTGGTCAGAGCAACAGAGTGCAGTTTGTACTTACCCTTATCTCAAAACAAAACAACAAAAACAAAAAAGGTATACATTATTACAATTGTTCAAAAATAAATTTCATGTTATAACTTGCTTATACTTGGGTGAGATATGAAAAGCAATAATTGTAAATATTGAATAAAAGAATATTTTGATAGGATATAATTAAATATATAAAATATATAGAATCAGTTAAAAACTTATTGAAAATTAGTAAAATGACCAGCTATAATATAAATGTACACAACTATCAACTTTTATCTAAACAATAAACAGTGAAAATAGAATGGCATCTTTGTGAAATTAGAAGGAAAACTG
Organism: Hydrochoerus hydrochaeris; assembly: GCA_004027455.1. NCBI lineage: Eukaryota > Metazoa > Chordata > Mammalia > Rodentia > Hydrochaeridae > Hydrochoerus > Hydrochoerus hydrochaeris. The sequence continues at coordinate 173,139 of PVLA01004425.1, forward strand.
AGAATAAATTTGAAAATATTCATGTATATATTATGTGATTCATCTAGAAGAAATCACTGATATATTTATGATATTTATATTGTGCTTGATATATGAATAAGGTTTTATCTATCAATTTATTCTTTCTTAAAGGGTTAAGTTTGAATTCTGTTTTTTCTGTTTTATGCTTATATTAGCCTAATTTTTTAAAAGATATTTCAGGTACTCTTTCAGCACGAGATCAAACCTAGAGCTAGAGAAGTCCTCTACCATTGAGTTATATTAACCGCCCATTTTGGGATTTTGGACCTTCTTTAATGTATTCTAAGCAATTTCTATACTGATATCTCTAATGATATTCTTGTCTTTTTTAATTAGTACATGTTTGTAGTACATGCAGTTTGTAGTCTTCTTGGGGAGTGGGTACAGGTACAGAGTACAGCATGGTTTTTTTTTTTAAATACCATTACTCTTCCCTCTTGCTTTCCTCTTTCCTTAAATCACTTTTTCTCATTTTTGTTTTTATTTATATCTTTAACTTTGTCTCAGGCTTGTGAAAAATGATGTTTATATTTCTCTAGGTTACTAGGCTTCTGTACATAGCATATCTCTATTCTATTGACCTCCCCATTTCACATTCTCTTGGACCCCTTTCCATTTGCAAGAGATTCATCTCCTTGTCCTCCTATATCTATATTTTATTGTGCTCTTTGTACTTAGCGTTAGTTTGATTTTCTTGACTTTTAAGTTCACCTATTTGCTACTCTTCAGGTATAGGGATATCTTATAGCAGAGCTCCGTTTTACTGTCCCTCCAACCTTACTATGTTAGTTAACCCATTCAGCAAGTGATTATGGACAGGGATGCCAGATGCATTTTGTAACTGTTTTAATAATCTTTTTATTTGTCTGATCTTGTAAGTCAAAAAGTGCTGCAATATATATGATAGTATTTTTAACATAATTTTTCTGATTTTACAAGAGTAGCATCTTTCATCAAAAAATTAATAAACAGCTATTCTTTAATTTTTGAAATACTTATTTCTTAAAGCTGCTAGAAAAACTATCATAGAATATTTTTTCAAATGCCATTAGATCTCATTTATAATTTATAAACAGTGATAAATTTAGGAAAACAGATTTGGGGATATAGTTATCAATTTATAGCTATGAAATCCGAAATAGATTTGAAAAACCTTTAGTTTAATACCATTTATTATTTTAATATTAACAGCACATTTTAGCTAGAACTTTGAAAAACTGCTTGGAAAGTGCTGACCTAGAATTAAGCTCCTAAAAATCATTTGCTATGGATTTCTAACAGAACTTCTCACTCCTTTCTTCTGTACTTGCTATCAATTTATTGTCAGATGCAATTCAAAAACCTGATCCTGATTCTTTAAGATTTGAATGAGGTATGCAAAAAGTTGTGTCCCTTACTGAGTTCTGCTTTTTACAGTGTGTGTCCTTTAAAACACATAGCCAATGGCAGACATTTCTTGAGTGATGAAAACAGATGAGGATTCTATCATTATTAAAGTCCAATATTATGACTGTAGAATCTGGCATTTTTATGATTTCCTACACTGACTAATATGCAAGTGTTCTGGTTTGCCACAAGAAACTGATAAACTTTCCTCACACCTTATTTAATTATTCTATTCTTGGCATAATACTTTCTCGTTTATGAAATGCTTTTGGCGTGGATCATTCCATTTTATAAGTTGCAAGCAAGTGTTTCCTAAAATCAACATAAATATGCAGATTTTCAAATAGTTTTGATTAAAGTGTTCCTTAAAATTAGATTTAGTCCATTAATACCTATAATACAAATTATACGGGGTGAGGACTTAAAGAAAGGATTAACTCAATCATAAAATTTGAAAGATACAGTGAATAGAAAGGTAGCTCTACTCAAACTCAACTTCAAGCTCTAAGTTTATGACATTCTTATGTACCTCTTTTTCATAATTTTTGGATATTTTCAGAAAGTGAAACATTTTCTTCTGCTTTGAAAGCCTGTCATAATGTCTTTGTGTAGAGGTAAGACATGTAAATAATTTTAGCTTTTATTTATCTTTAAACACAAGGCTTCCCACTTATATACCTTCTAACAGAGCCTCTGAACTCTAGTAATCAAATGAAAATGGTATAAACAAAAGATATTACATATGGAAAAGCATTCAGTTATCCAGACTGTCATCTAAATGAAATTATTAAAGTTGGGGTCAAAGTGTCCATATTTTTTATTGTTGTTAGACTTTATAGGAAACTTTCAGTTCTTATACTCTACTCATTTTTTGTTCATATGCAAAAATTATTTTCATTGAAAATATATTAGCCTGGCTATTCCAAGACCTTTAACTTAATTTCAAATAATCTGTTATAATTTTTAATTTTTAAAAATATTTTAATGAACATATTTTTACAGATATTTTTGTCTTCTTTGAGGATTATTTTATTAAGTAAGTTCTCAAAAAGAGTCATTACTGACTCAAAGGTTACATAATTTGCTGAAATCAACTTTAAATTTATCTCACGATTATTAGGAAATCAATGAGATTATTTTAGACAGTTAGAAAATCAGTCAAATCATCTCAAATAATAATAAACAGAATGAGACATTTACAATTTTAGCACAGATGATAAAGAAAGACAGAGGGAAAGAGAGAGAGTGAGAGAGAGAATATTCACAGGATTATGGAGACTTGGCAAATCCATAACATGATAGATGGCTTTAACTATAATCTAAAGATATAGAAATATAATTTGAGATTAAAGGCTATCTAGTGGCAGAAATACTATCTGCTTAAAAGGGATGAGTTTTGTTCTATGACCTTTCAATTGATTGGATGAGATTCACCCACATTATTGAAAGTAACCTACTTCATTCAGAGTCCACTGATGTAAGTGTTAATTTCATCCAATAAACACCTTTATAGAAACATTCAGGATAATGCTTGATTAAAAGCTTTGGCACACAGATGCAGCCAAGTTAAGATAATTAATCATCATCTCATTTGTGTATCTGCTTCCCAGATGGGTAGACTCTGGAAGGAAGCATTGGAATTCTTCTTCATGGTTACCCTGACCACATACATAAGACAAATAAGATTGTGTCTAGCAATTTCTAAAACATTTAGCTTCGTGCCATAGTTCTTTTTCAGAAATGAGACTTTCTTCCACACAGGGAAATTTACACTACTTTCTTTACTGTAACTCGCATGGGCTTGTTATGTGCTGAATTCCTTCCATTCTATTATCTCAAATTATTCTCACCCAAAATAACATTAGTGGAATTTTATTTTGCTTCCTTCCTCCTCATGGAGATGTACTACATATCCACACCCATGATGAGTTGCTCATTTAGTGCTGAGTTCCAAGCAGCTGAGTACTGGGGTCATGGATTCAGATATAACCGTAGATTTATTCTAACACTATTGTGAAAATGATGCTGAAAGATATGTTTGTAAAAACCATTCCCTGTTTTTGTGAACTGTTCTCTGCGGTGCCCTTTTCTGTCCATGCCACATCCTAGTCCATCCACGCCTTGTGACAATCGCTTCTCCAGGAAAAGGACACCGCATGTGGGAATTGGGCGCGGGGATCTTGAAATGTTTTGTACGGATAATTGTAATTTGTGTAGTTCACATGTGTATGTTTTTATGTAATGCTCAATATGGAGTCGAGGGTGGAGACTCCAGGGGGGTTGCTGGAGGCCCTCTAGATAACCCCTTTGTGAGGACTGGTTGTGGGGTTTTGCCTTCTGTGAGTAGTGTGAGAGAGATTATGCGGGAGCTTTGGGTGGGAGAGCTCATGGAGGAGGATTTGCAGGGTTCCTGTGAGACAACTGCCCTGAGACACTGGACAGGCAGCCAAAGACGGGCAACTAGGACACATATGTTACACCACCGGCCGCCTAAGACAGGCACAGGACCTATTGCTGTCCTGCAGGCCCATGACGGGTAAGGCCTGGTTGGGTTCATATGAAGAGTCCTTGACC